>JXTB01000141.1:627830-643217 GCA_002914805.1 Parasponia andersonii
AGAAATAGGCCAAAGCAGGCTGATCCGTAGTTAACCTTTTTCTTTTAAGTCAAAATGGACAGACCGGACTGATATGTCTGAGGAAGGAGTTCATTCCTATCCTATGGCTTAGACCTACCTAGAAATAGGCCAAAGCAGGCTGATCCGTAGTTAACCTTTTTCTTTTAAATTAAACTTCTTTTAGGGGAGAAAAAAAAAAAACAAAAAAAAAAAAGGCCGATGAATCGGCCAACCAGTGGATAAAGGAGATAAAACCAACCTGACACTAGGAATATAGTCGGACTGAAATCGGGTCTATCTTGAATGAGCCGGACCGCGGGCTAGTTTTGACAGTCTTATATACCAATTTTAGATCACTAGTCGTGAGCAATTTTTTTCCCCTTAATGATCATTTTTTGCGTGACATTAATACAAACTAACAAAAATATGTATCTGTAAGTTCAAATTGATTTTTCTATTACTAAAATCAAATATAAAGTTTTTGCAATTTAAAAGAACATTAACAGAATCTTTTCTAGTTGACTTTTTGTTCCACTTAATTGTCAAACTTAAACGAAGTATTTGTCGAAGGGATTCTGAATTTAAAAAAGATCAACTGGTACTAAGAATTATCCTTGTCGACCACGTCAAGCTTACAATAAATAAATACATACATAAACTTATCAAACCTCAGTCATTGACATTGACACCACTATATATGGATAGTAGTAGTTAAAACTATCGATATCAAAACTCAATAGATTTACACATTTTTTATTCTTTCATAATGGAGAGCCCAGTCATGGTCTTTGAGATGAAGAAGAAGCCTTATCTGGGCACTTTCGGCATAATCAAATCCGCCATTAAAATCCCATTAAGCTCTTACACCTTCCTCTTCATCACATTCCTGACATCTCTCCCTCTCTCCTGTGCAAGACTAATACCAAAACTGCCTGATCTCTCTGTCTTGCCATCATTCTTACAGACGCCATTTTTGGCCACCCAGAAGCTCTCCCTCTCAGCTGGGTCCTACGATACCAAACCACCTCCGGTACCAGACTCCATTTTTCTCATTCTCAATACGTTGCTCATCGATATCCTCAGATTCGTCGTCGCAATCACAACCGTCCATTCTGCCTCAAAACTCCATCAAGCGGCCAATACCGGTACTAGATCATTAATCAGGCCTATTAGTACTACTACTCTAGTTCGGCCCATTTCCACTTTCTTCCTCGCCAGCTTCTTCTCCAGCGTGTCTGTGGAAGCCGCCACGTATTGGGGTGGGCATGGCCCACTTGTACGGTCAAGGACCATCTTCTTTCATGTCGTACATGGAATTACCTTCGCCGCGGCCATGGCGGTTTGGTCCGGGTTCTGCGCGTTTTGGAATATGGGTGTCGTTTTGTCCGTTCTGGAGGGGAAGAGGGGACTGGGGGCGTTTTCGGCGTCGGGTGATCTGATGAAAGGGAACATGACACGTGGCACGATCTTGATGGTTATCGATACGGCGTGGCGGATCAGCTTGGTGCTGCCGGGTTTCTTTCTGAGATGGGATTTTTTCGGAGGAGTTGGATATAAAGTTGCACAAGAATGGTTGTTTAGTACTGCGACAGTTCTGAATTGGGTCGTTTTGGTCGTTTATTACTATGATTGCAAGAATCGCCAGAGGGAGAGTAAGAATATGGTTCTAGTAAAAGATGAACCTTCTGATCAAGTCTGAACTAGAGACTATTCAAAGTTAACATTGATTTGTTTTTTTTTAACAATTTGGAGCTCCTTTATTTATGTACCAATGTCAAGGATCTTGGTTTAGTTCTTTGTGACATTTTTAATGGAACGCGGCTTACATGAATTAAATTAATAAACTGACGAGATCATCGCCTCCGTTAGAAATACTATCGTCTCATGTTTTTCTGTGCTTCCACCACAAACGGCTTGTCGTTTTGTTGTTACTTTGCTCTGTCCTTTAGAAAGATTAAGACGTGTTTTTCGGTGATTTTACCTCTAACTCTGGTTTAAGATTTGTTGTCTTCGGTTTTCGCGGTGAAAGATTCCCAGAAATATTCAAAAAAAATTTCAAAATAAGTTAGATAGTATTAATTCATAATAAATAAAAATATACAAAGAAAATAGATTTAATATTTTTTGTAGTCTCTCAAAACACACATTTTAGGTCTTTGTCATGTTCTCAATATATAATATTATAAAAATTTCATCTACAAAAAATATGAAAACTCTTTTTTTTTTCTCTCTAGTTTACGGAGATTTTGTAAAAAATAATAAGCCAATTTTTTATAACAAAACATAACTTTTGTTTTTAAACGCAAGGTTATATATATAAGTTTAAATTAATTAATCTAATTAATTAATATATATCTAAAAAAATTAGTCACTTTCTTAATTTTTATTTATCTAATTATCTGATAATTAAATATTTTTGAATTCAAAATTTAAACAAATTAGGAAACTTATCTCTCTATAAATTTAAATTAATTAATTAATTATTATTATTAATTGCATGTAGATAAACTCTTTATCTAGACAAAGTGTACAATACAGAAATAATATAATATCCAATACAATGTTTGTAAGAGGTAGAATTGGGGACATATGGACTTATAATTCAAACTCTAATAAATTATTACAATTAATTAAACTCTTTAATTAATTTGTCTAATTTATTAATTATAATATTATTCCACTAAAAATTCAAAATTGTACTCTTGAAATTACAGAATTAATTTACTTAGAAAATAGCGAGCAGTCCATCGATTCAATCATTACATGTAGTTTAATCATTCATAGACAATTCATAATTGAAGCTAGGTTAAACCCTGTTTACCTCTCTAATTTTATCTCTATCCTTATATACCATTAATTCTCTAATGAACAATTAATTTATAAATCTATTATAAATTGAATACTCAAACTATTCAAGTCCTGAATTAATACACAAGGGAATCATCTTTCTAGCTTCCTTATGGAAGGAATAGATTCCATATCTATAAGTTATATTCCTAGCTACTCATCTCATCATGCTCTCAAGATATAAGCATTTCGATCTGTTTAGAAAACATACCTTTAACAAATATGTTAAAAAACATAATGTTATAAATAGGAGTCTATAACTACTTAGAATTAGGATTGATCTACAAATGATCTTCTATTGACATTATTTGAACTCTCAATAGTTAACGAAATTAATGTGAGATTCAAAACATGTCTGGTCCAGTCTTATATAATTGAATTATATAAAGTACCTCCATTGTGATTCAACACATCAATAGTTTGGATAAAACTATTATATTCTCAATGTTAATGGATCGTACTAATAATATTTAATTAAAGATCCCAAACTTTAATTAATTACTATAAACTATATTTAGTTTATTATCTATAAATTTAATCCTTATATATAACACTTATATACTAAATTTGTGGTCACATAAATAAACTAAAGATTTTCTGATATATAAAGATATATCAATTATGTACAAATTCAAATAGAAAAATATCATTTTATTAATTCAGAAAATATTCAAAATATACATTTTTTTAAAGCATAAATCCTAACAATCTCCCACTTACTCTAAAGCAGGTGAGACATTTCTCTCAATCCTAAACCTCCAAGTGACCCTCAAAAGTCTTTGCTGAAAGTATTTTTGCAAAAAGATCAGCAATGTTGTTTTCGGATGGTATCTTCATAATGGCCATATTTTCTCGATGTACTATCTCTCTAATCAGATGATACTTCCTTTTTGTATCTTTCCTCTCTTGTGACTTCTTGGTTCTTTTGAATTCACCACCATTCCATTGTTGTCAAAGTATAAAGTCAGAGTAGCTTATCCATATTTGGAACAACTTCCAAATCACTAAAGAACTTTTTGAACCAAATTGCTTTTTAAGCTGCTTCACAAGTTGTTATGTATTCTGCTTCCATAATAGAATCTGCAATGCTAGATTGTTTAATACTTCTCCAGACAATGACTCTAGCACCAAGAGTGAACATTGACCCAAACGTCGACTTTCAAGTATATTTGTCTGATTAAAAATCAGATCAGTGTAACCAATAAGAATCAAGTCCTCTCTTGAATAAACTAGTATACAATTTCTCGTTCTCCTAAGATACTTAAGAATATACTTTACAGATATCTAGTGATCTAATTCTGGATTTGATTAAAAACAACTGACTATCCCTACTACGTAGTATATGTCAGGCCTAGTATACAGCATGACATACATAAGACTACCAACTATAGATGCATAAGGAACTCGTCTTATATTCTCTTCCACTTGAGGTGTCTTGGTATATTTCTCTTTGAAAAGGATAACTCCATATCAAAAAGGTAATTGTCCTTTCTTAGAGTTTTGCATCGAAAAATGAATGAGTATCTTATTAATATAAGATATTTGAGACAATGCCAAAAGTTTGTTTTTGCAATCTCGAATAATCTAGATCCCAAATACATAACTTGCATCTCTCAAATCTTTCATTTAGAATTACTCGGTTAGCTACTTCTTTACATTAGATAATATTTCCATATCATTCCTAATGAGTAAAATATCATCTACATAAAAAACTAGGAAAATCACTTTCTTGTCTTTTATGTACTTATATACCCAAGGTACATCAATATTTTAATCGAAACCATAAAATTTAATTGTCTCATCAAATCTTAAATTCTATGATCTTAAAACTTGCTTAAGTCTATAAATGGGCCTAAGAAGCTTACAGACTTTTTGCTTTTAGCCTTTAACTACAAAACCTTCTAGTTGCACCATGTAGATATTTTCTTCAAGATAACCATCAAATAAGCTGTCTTGATATCCATTTGCTATATTTTATAGTCTAAACATACAACAATGTATAAGAAGATATGTATGGATTTAAGCATGACTACTGGTGAGAAAGTCTCTTCATAATTAACTCCCTCTTTTGAAGCATAACCCTTTGCCACTAACCTATCCTTGAATGTTTCAACTTTTTCATCTGCCAATCTTTTTCTTTTATAGATCCATTTATATCTAATAGGCCTAACATCTTTAGGTGGATCTACAAGCACCTAGACTGAATTAGAATACATGGATTCTATTTCTTGGTTCATAGCCTCTTGTTGTTTTTTCCTTATCATAATCTTCCATTGTATGCTTATATATCAATGGGTTATCTTGGCTACTATCAGAAACAGTAACATGTGTTTCTATAACTTCCTTGTAGTGAGCAGATGGTCTAATAACCCTCCTACTACATCGAGTTGCCAAGGTATTCTGATCTGGAATAGTGGCCTCATAATTTTTTCATTCAACAATTATTGTTGGTTGTGATCTAATCTGATCAAAAAGTAATTCCTCTAGTACAACTTTACTTCAAGATTTGAAATCTGTCATATAATTATTTTCAAGAAAAATAGAATCTTCCATTGTATACTTATATATCAATGGGTCATCTTAGTTACTATCGGAAACAGCAACATGTGCTTCTCTAACTTCCCTGTAGTGAGCAGATGGTCTAACAACCCTCATACTACGTCGAGTTACTAAGGTATTCTGATCTGGAATAGTGGTCTCATAATTTTATCATTCAACAATTATTGTTAGTTGTGGTCTGATCTGATCAAAAAGTATTTCCTCCAATACAACTTTACATCGAGATTTGAAATCTGTCATATAATTATTTTCAAAAAAAGTAGCATTTGTCGATACAAATAATTTTTTCTCTTAAGGACTATAAAATAAACCTCTTGTTGTGCCTTTTGAATAACTTACAAATAAATAAACTTCTGTACGTGTTTCTAGCTTCCCAGTCTTTCCTTTCAATACATGTGTGGGCATCCCCATATACGAATGTGACATAAACTAGCACTCTAAAGGTACCTTTTGGATAGACTTAGAAGGTACTAAATTCAAAATATAAGTAAGGGTTTATAATACATAACCCCAGAATGAGAGTGGTAGGGAAAAATAGTCATCATTGATCTAACCATATCAAGTAATGTTCAGATTCTTCTTTCTATAATACCATTCTGTTATGGTGTTCCAGGTGATATGAGTTGGGATAGGATGTCATTCGCCAACAAGTGATCATTGAATACATTATCAAGGTATTCACCTCTTCGATCTAATCGAAGAGTTTTTAATGACTTATTTAATTGTTTTACAGCTTCTATTGTGAATTCTTTGAACTTTTCAAAGAATTTAAATTTTCTTTGCATTAGGTACACGTATGTATATTGTGAATAAGTATCAATAAATGTGACAAAGTATTCATAATCGCCTCTTACTTGTATATTTAATGGATCACATACATTGCTATGCACAAGCTCAAGAGATTCTATGGCCCTTTCGCCCTTTGCTGAGAAAGGTCTTTTAGTCATTTTTTCTTCTAAACAAGATTCACAAACTAGTAGAGTACCAACTTTTAGCTCTCTTAAAGAGTCATTCTTTACAAGTTTGTTTATCTGATTTAGATTGATATACCCTAACTTAAGGTGCTAAAGATATGTATCGTCGTCATGAGAAATTTTTTTACTTTTTAGGTTTTGGATGTTCTACTTTAAATATTTCCGTATTAAGTAATGATTGTTCATCCGGCCTTATTATATAATGTCCATTCTCCATTTTTGCAGAACAAATGTTAAAACCATTTCTGGAAATAATAATCTTATTATTACAAAAAGAAACACCGAAAATTTGTTCAAATATTCTTGAAATAGAAATCAAATTCCTACGAAAATCAGAAATAATTTAAACATTATTCAATAACAAAAATTTATTCCTAAAATAAAGACCGATGATACTCATTGCATTTTTTGAAACTTTGGCTACATTGCCCACTCTCCCCTTTGGCTACATGAAAGGGGAGAGTCCTCATTCCACACACCAAACAAAGAAACAGAAGCCTTCTTCTCTTTGCCATTCTCTCTCAAGTGTTCTTGAGTTCCTCAGTTTTTTTTTAGCTAGAGCTTTTCGAGTGTCTAGAAATTTTGAGTTCAAAGCTATCCAGTTCGTAGAGTGGAGGTGTTGGTGCTTCACCTGCTGCTCTTCGTCGTTGTATCCTGGGAGACTGACGCTTGCAAATCCTCAAGCATTCTGGTGGAGGGAGCGAATCAGTTTTAAGGACTCTGTGTGGAACACAGCTCTCGACGGTCAACAATCCTTTGTTTTGAAGTGCTACCGAAATTCTACTCAAAGTTGGAGCATAATATTTCGGTAACATTATTCCAAAGAAAAAAAAAATTTATTATAAACGTTTGTAACCTTATATATTGCATGCTACAACCGGTGTAACAATCTCATTATGCAACATTTAGCAAGTTTAATAGAACGGTGCGTTTAGAACAAGTAATGTCGCATTAGTTGATTAACCCTCACAAAGATTTTTTTTTAATTATTATTACTATTTTTTTGGAAATGAGGGGATCTCAAGTTTCCACTTTAGATGGTCATTGCTGATTCAAATTGTACAGTGACCAAAGCAAATTGGCCATATCAAAATCAATTAATCAAACAGCTAATTCAGCAATTCCCTAGCTGAGTTAACTAGTTAAATGAATAATGACTACTAAAACGGGGCTTAATTAGCATTGTTTTTGTCTTCAGCAATCGAAGATAACATTGATAATTGTCTGCATCACTTGTCAATATTAAGTACTAGAACAATTCAAACCCAAAAACAAAAAAAAAAGAAAGGACTAGAACAATTAATATATTGAACTTAAACAGGATGGACGGTTACTTGCTGTAGCTAGTTTCTTTAATTTCTGTAAAATAGAGTTTGACAACACACATGCCAATATACCAATTGTATGGAGGAAAACTTGCCTCATAAATTTAGACATAGTAAATGTGGAGCGATCATAAATTGAGGACCTGGCTTTTAAAAGAGCTGAAAATATTGATGTGCTACCTCCAATGCATGACTCCAAAATTGAAGTTTCTATTTTTTTTAATCAACTTGATTCTTTAGTTGACACTTTGGTTGTACTTAACAAAAGTAAACGATGTATTTGCAAAATAGAATCTCACTCATTAATTAAACATATATCAACTATATATTAGAAGTTCCATCAAACATAATTTTCTAATGAACTTGGCCATCACGTCAAGCTAAAAATAAAAAAATAACAATAAAAATAAACAAATCAAACCTGAATCCTTGACTCCGACGATACTTCTTGCTACTTTCTAATGATATTATGGATCTAGAGAACTATTAACTACTATAAATATATATATATAAAGGTACCAATTGAGTATGTATTTATATATATAAAGGTTAATAGAAATTTATTAGGTATATTTCTTAATAATAAAAAATAAAAAATAATATTATTATATTTTTTTATACATTTTATTATAACTATCACTATCGGATAAAAAACAAAATACTTATATATGTGCGTGAATGTTAATAAACGAGAGCCAAAACGCAGATAGAATATAATTTTTTTCAAAATGGAGAACCCAAACCCAAGTATGGTTTCCGAGAAGAAGAAGCCTTATCTGGGCACATTTGGCATAATCAAATCGGCCATTGAAATCCCATTAAGCTCTTCCACCTTCTTCTTCTTCACATTCCTCACCTCTCTCCCTCTCTTCTGGGCAATGCTACTTCCAAAGTTGCCGTTCCCTGTTTTTCCATCTTTACTAGAGGCGCCATTTTTGAGCACCCACAATCTCATCCACGATGCCGCTCTGCTTCTGGACTTTACTATCCAGATTCTCAGTGCGTGGCTTTTCGATTTCATCAGGTTCATCGTCGCAATCACAACCGTTCGTTCCGTCTCGATGATCCACACCAGCGGAATCGGGTCCATCAGTCTAAGAAACCTTGTTCAAGATTCAATTGCCGGGCCAAAATGGACTGGACCCATTCTCACGTTCTTGTACATGAGCCTCTTCTCCTCGGCTTCCTTAAATGCTGCCACGTATTGGGGTGGGTGGGGCCCACTTGTTCCGTCGAGAACTCTCCCCTTTCATGTCGTTCACGGCATAACCTATGCCGCGGTGATGGTCGTTTGGTGCCACTTCCGCGCGTTGTGTAAAGTCGGTGTCGTTTTCTCCATTTTGGAGGGGAAGAGTGGATTGGAAGCGTTTTCGGCCTCGGCTGATTTGATTAAAGGGAACAAGACACGTGGCACGATCTTGATGGTGCTTGATATGGCTTGGCGTTTGAGCTCAGGATTATTGCCCACTTTGTTTCCGAGATCGGGTTTTGGAGTTTGGTATGAAGTATTAGATGCGTACTTGATGTGTTATGGGAGGGTTATGAATTGGGTCGTTTTGGTAATTTACTACTATGATTGCAAGAATCGCCAGAGAGGGAACAAGAATAAGGATATGGTTGTGGAAAAAGATATTGATGAAGGGTATGCATTAGTACATTCTATAGATATGAGTCCAAAAATTGATATGTTCTAGTGAATCTAATCCAGACAATTTGGAGCTGCTTCTTCAATAGTATGGAGCTCCTTTAGGCCGTTTAATACTGTGAACTCTTGCGTTTAACTTATGGAAGTTATATAGTTTGACTTTTTATGTTCCAATCTATGAATCTTACGTTGGTTTCATTAAAATTTGTTTCGATTTCCTTTTCATTTTTAATTAATGCAACAAGTTCCAAAACAAAACAAAAAATCATTGGATGCTTGATCAGATAAAGTTTTCTGAGTTGGGGGCCCATACGATATTCAAGTCTTCTTTTGGGGGTTAAAAGTAAAATTATTCCCAAAAAATCATTGGTGGTTCGGGTACATGACCCTTCTAAGTTCTAACATGTTACATTTGAAATATTGTGAATGGCAGGGGTCAATATGGAGTTGGCCCCAAAGTTCAAAGGGTGAAATCGAAAATAACTATAATTCATCAAAAAAAAAGCGTCAATCTTCCGGTTGATGTTCGTTTATTTTTATTGTCGTTTTCAACTGCATCACATTTTCATTTTAATTTTTAGAGATAATATTATTTTTATATCTTATATTTTGACATTTTGTTCAAATTATACTTTATGTTTTGATTATTATCAATATTAATTTTTAGATTTGAAATCTATTGTTGTAAATTTATATCATGATATCAATTTAGAACAGTTAACTTACTAAGACATTGTTTAAAAAATTGAAAATAATGCATATTAAAACTGATTCGAGAATAAATTTATTAAATCATATTTATAAATTAACTGTTCTAAATTAGTAGTATAATATAAATTTATAATAAATATTAAATTTAAGAATCAATATTAATAATAACTAAAATATTAAAAAAAAAACCGAACAAAATATCATAATATAAAATATAAAAATGATATTATGCATAATTTTTAACTATGGTTGAGTCCCTTCAAAATTCAACTTAAGGTATCATAAAAGTCAAAAGTCAAACCACCACCACCACCCCAGAGTCGATAGTCAATAGTTTTAGATGGCATCATGGGCACATGGCACTTGATAATTTTAATTTATAAAAAGACTCATAGCTTTGAAATTATTGTGTAATTGTAGGTCCATCATTAATGCGATTGACGAGGGATGAGAAGAGAACTGGGTAAGGTCGCATTGCAGCCACGTTTGGACCTGGCTTATACACCCCGAGAGAGGGCCCATTGAACATAAAAGGACTAATTTTATTAGGCCGAATTTTGGACTCCTTGTCCATTTTTTAAATTTTACTAAGCATAAAATATTATATATTTAGTACATTAATTGAAATTAATAGATATATTTATTTATCAAACATAAAAATATATATTTAGATATTTAATTATAAAATTTAAAAAATAAATATCTACTTTATCAAATTTAAAATATTGATAATTCACTTAAATTCCTTATTTCACTTTTAAGTTAGTCCATTTTTTTTCTTTATGCCTTTTATACAAATAAGTTTTTTTCTCCCTCTAGTATGCCTCCATTAAAGGTGTGAATTATTGGCACCTCTTCCGCCAAGAACTCACTCAAAATCAAAATTTTAGTGTATACTTTCATTATTCTTATTTGGAATGCTATTATTGTAATTGACTTTGGCATTTTTTTTTCTCTTTAACAATATTCCCTCTTTATTAGGGACACTTCATTGAAAAAGAATTTATAAAGATCTAGAAATTTTCATGTCATTATTGTATTTGAAGGAAAATTATCTTAACATCTTCGATGCAAATAAGTTTTGTCTTCGCCATTGTGTATAAATCGATAGATATACTTATTTATCTTTACCATTTCTTTTTCTAAGCTAACTAAAATAGTTAAGAGGGGCGACTAGAGATAACCAGCTCTATATTAGAGACTTAGAACTAGAGGTGTCAAATAGGCCAGGACAGACCGGGCCATTGGCTGGCTTGGCCTGGCCCGTGTAATTCGCGTGCCGGGCCACAGAAGCTAATAATTAGGCCCAACCTAGCCTACAAACATGTTACTATTTATACCATGATGGACCAGGACGGGCATGTGATGGGCTGGCCTATATCAGCCCGTAGTGGCCAAGTATATTTCAGCCTGCAATGGGAGTGAATTAGTATACTGTTTCTTTTTTTTTTTTTGAATGGGTCGGGTATACTTTGATGCTCTTTGCTTTTCTATCTTAAAAACATAGGCCAACAGCTCTTTGTGAGGCTTAAAGTGCATAGTCTGATAGCCTTCTACTCTATTTTAATCTTTTTTTTAATATTTGGAAAATTGCTATAAAAAATGGAAATTTGAAAAAAGGTGTTGACAGAGGTTTTGTCAATAATAAATTTAGGAAAATTGCAAGATGTGGCTTGGGTGTGAAAAGAGTTAATTAACTAAAGCAAATAAAGAGACAAGAATTTTGTAGTGGTTCAGCCCCAAAAAAGATGAGCCTACGTTCACTGTTTTTTACTATTTTCTGGAAAATTACAAGAATTCAAAATTACAATATGTTGTCCGGAAAGAAGAAGCAAGAGTTTAAAAGGTCCTTCCAAAAATTCCCCCAAAGATCAGAAAAAGTCTCAGATCCCTCACTAAAACATTGAACTCCCTTTATATAGATTATGATAGCTCAATGTTTCCTAATTGTGAGAATGGGTAACTGTATAATCGGGCAATACAATTTGAGTAACAATATAACTGGGTAATCACTTAAATGAGATGATTAGTCGATTTTTAAATATAAACTTTTGTTTCCCTTTCTTTGTAGGTTACCCGTTTGACGAAGTGTAGACTAGTCTCCTTTTCATTCTGGTCGCACTTAACTCGTTTGGAGGAGGTTGCTTTAAACTTGTTCGGAGGAGGTCGCACGTAACTTTTTCGGAAGAAGTCGCACTAACTTATGCGGTGGAAGTCGCATGTAACTCTTTCGGAAGAGGTCGCACTTAATCTTACTCATGCGACCTGACATAGGATTTTAGACCGTACAACAAGTGCCCCCCAGCTCCATTAGTTCTTTAGGACAAAATGGAGCTTTCTTCTAATGTAAGTGCGAGCCTAAAAAATGCGACGTTATGACCTAGACTTGAGACCTTTAAAGAGTCGAAGAGTCGCCAGATCTCAAATCTCACCTTTTTCAAGATCACGCGCACCTTTTTCTGACAGATAAAAACACGTGTCGCCTTTTCTAAGAAGAATAGCAAAACTCGAGGAGACTTAATAATAACGATGATGCCAGCTGTCGTCTTAAATCAAATCGTTTCAAATTTTAAAAAGATACCGATTTAATTTCAGAAAAATCAAATCCCGCGTGAACTTCGGCCTTTGGATCTGAAAATTAAATACCTTGATCTATGGCTATGATTTGACGACGCTCGAGGTATATATATCAAACTGATCTTCCTCTTCTTCAAAAAACCTATCGTCTGCTATTTCTCTCTAAACCCGAAGTATTCACAGAGAAATTCTTCAGACGCCATTCTGTTTCCCAGCTCGCACAACTTTGTCAACTTCTCTGACGAAGTTATCATCATAATCCTTCGAACGTTATCTTGGTTCTTCCGTCTTCGAAGAAAGGTTAGTATATATCCTCTCTCTTGTTCTTCGATTTTTCCAGAACTCTTATTTACAGATCCTAGAATAGAAAATAGGAACAAACCGTATAACCCAAATACCAGAGGCTAAATATTCTGAACATAAACCCATCCCGTACTCGGATGAACTGTAAAATGGAAATTTTTAGATCCCCTTCGTTGGTCTATAGATTCTTCTTTTAGATGACTGACAGAGATGAACTCGTGAAAGAGTTTTTCTTTTCTTTTTAACGAACTGCTCGAACGATTTTTTTTATGAATCTATAGATCGATTAGAAAAAAATCTGATGAGTAGCTTGTTGATGTAATCCTAGGATGAGACCCCAAAACTGCTCGCATATAGCTAAATCCCTGATGCTCGCATAGGACTAAATCCATTACCATTTCTTTTCAGATGTCTAGTAGTGAGGATTTTAGGGAAGGGAATGCATTCTCAGGAGAATCTTCCAATACCAATATTAGCTCCGTAAACCTCGAAGATTATCTTGAGCCAGAACCCGAAGTTGAGATAACCAGGGTCAGGCAAAGTAGTCCTCGCATAGGTGACCTACCTCAAGACCAATGGCCCCGGCATATCAGAGATGCCCCTGTATTCGCAACGGGTTACCAATATATAGAGGGAGACTGGTCATGTACTATTATAAGGACGAGCTGCACCACGAATAGGCTCAGCAAGATCATATGCAACTACAAGATCGCCATCTCTCTTCGCCTTCCCATGGAGTTTAATCGACCACATAAACCACCTCGCGGAATTGCATCATTCTCTGAAGCAGTTCTCAAATGCGGGGTCCATCTTCCACTTCATCCTTACATAAAATCCATCATCGACTATTACGGAGTCGTTCCTTTTCAACTAACCCCAAACACTTATAGATACATGGTAGGTTTATACATACTATACCATAAACTAGGCTTAGAAACCCCTACTCCTGAAGAGTTCGCTTGGTTTTACCAAGTGAAATCAAACCCGTCAGATTTTGGCTTCTTTTATGTGAGCAAGTGGTCGAACCAAGCAATAAAAACTATCTACGAGGTTCGCAACAACATGGGAAAATGAAAAAATCCATTTTTCCACTTTGACTATGCAGATAACGACTTCTTTCAAAATCCTGGTAGGTAGCTTTTCAATTTATCGCCTTTTTTGTATTATCATATTTATTCTGATCGCACTCGTATGTCATCGCAGACAACAGGAAACGGCCCGGACTTTCCAGGGAACAGCTCGCAAGGGTGTACAGAATCAACGACCTTCCGATTGAGGAATTCGATTGGAAGAAGCTTGGGACTTCCAAGAACTTGGTCGCTTGCAGTTTGCTTCCAAAGGGAGCCGCGTTCCCTGACCCCACCGTTCGTTCATCCAGACCTTCGAGCTCGAAGAAAAAGAAGCCGAGGAAGTAGACGGAAAAGAGTGCCTCGTCTTCCAAACCTAGGAAACGAAAAGCACCTGCCACCCCTTCAACTTCAGAACCATCATCTCCAGAAACAGCATCACCACCAGCTTCTCAACAGCAAGAGGGTAATTATATATATATATACATATTTTCATCATCATTGTATTATGTCACCTCGCTTGCTGATACATCTGTATAGAAATGGTTATTAGTAGCGGACTGCGAGCACCACCTTCTACCCTCGGGTCTATGCCAAAGTCCAAGACGCCCGAGAGCACACCTCCATCATCATGAAAGGGAAAGAGAAGGTCGACACTTTCAAAAAATGAAAAGTCGCCTTCGAGGATATCCCGACAAGCTCGCCTCCTCCACAGCCTCAAACTATGAGCCATCCCTAACCATCCAAGGATACTGCCACTTCTTCGGAACCAAACTAGGTTGATAAGGACGAGGAACTCTTCGCACTCCTTAATCAATTATCGGAGAAGGCTGGTATAGGCACAGCCTTTATTGATCGCTTCACTTCCGAAGAGGGCTGGGAGAGGATGAAGCGATGATCTGCCAAGGTTGCCTTTGGTTCTGCGATGAGGATGTTGGCAAATGTAAGCATCTTCCTTTCTCTTTTCAATGCATTTTTCTGGTATTGATGTGTTATGTTTTCAGACTACTGCAGCTGCTGTCCTGATGCATGACCCAGTCCTTGAGTGTTTGGAGAAGGCCGAAAAAGTCGACGAGATAACTGAAGCATTCGAGGACTCGGAGAAAGCTCACGAGGAGGAAAAAAAAGTCTTCGATTTAGAGAGGCAGTAGCTGCTCGAAGGTCTAGCCAAAGAGAAGTTCGAAAATGAGAAGCTCGAGGAAAAAATTAAAGATCTTGAAAAGACTATCTCCGAGCATCTGGATCGCATGAGAGAGGCAACAACAGAGGCGGCTCACAAGGCTGTTGAAGAGTTCAAGGCTACTGAAGTCAAGGAGCTCGAAGACAAAGCTAGTGACATCGCCTCGTCGACCATCATATACAACATCTTCTGCGAGCAT
>JXTB01000141.1:650016-671329 GCA_002914805.1 Parasponia andersonii
GAGTAACAATATAACTGGGTAATCACTTAAATGAGATGACTGGTCGATCTTTAAAGAGAAACTTTTGTTTCCCTTTCTTTGTAGATTACCCGTTTGACGAAGCATAGACTAGTCTCCTTTTCATTCTGGTCGCACTTAACTCGTTCGGAGGAGGTCGCTTTAAATTTGTTCGGAGGAGATCGCACGTAACTCTTTCGGAAGAGGTCGCACTTATTCTTACTCATGCGACCTGACATAGGATTCTAGACCGCACAACAAAAGGTAACTTGAAGTATAGTATAAATGGAGACTAGAGTCGCTGGCCACTAGGCACTTTTTTTAATGTATAGTTTCTCTTAAAAAAAACTTTAGTGCCTTAAAAAAAGATAACTTTATACTATTTTTTTAAAGATAAATGATAACTTTTTTAATACTTAAAAATTAAAACGTTTGACTCGGCAACCCCTCTTAAGTGGACATATGGACAAAAGATCAGGAATTAATGTGTCTATATATATAATTTATATAATATGCTTTTTTTAGGTGGATAATGTATAATATGTCTTAATCAAATTACTAATATATATATATATATAATTTACATATAATTTAGGATTTATTTTTTATTTGATCATTTTTTTGCCTCGTATATGATCAACTTTAAAAGTTTATAACTAAATATTTAATTCACTTAATAACAAAAATATAAATATAATATATTTTATGATTGAAATTTTAAAAATAGTGAATATTTAGCTATAACTTTTAAAACATAGATATTTACTTAAATCAATTTAAAATTGGTCATCTACCCAGTTTTCTCTATAATTTATATCCTGGCTTGATGAATTTATAGGCTACGATAGGCCAGCTCATGGGCGAGGATGGGCTCACCTGCAGGCCTCGACACTTAGGCCCAACCTAGCTTATGAAAATTCATAGGCCAAGATAGGTCATGCAAAATATCAAGTCGGGCTAGCCTAACTTGATTAAATTTCAAGACGAGCCGAGAGCCAAATTTACATCTCTATTTAGAACATGACAACTCACAATTGCCTTTTTTGTGGGCCAAGTGGTCTCCAACTAGGGATGTCAATTTCATAGAATGGAGTGGTGCACCATGGTGCACTAGCCCAAGTGGGATGGATTTTCACCATTATAAATTGTGCAGAGCATGGGATGAGGATTTCCCATTTAATATTTAGCGAAGCATAACGGGCTTGAGATTGAGTATTCTGTACCTATCCCGTCCTGATTATGTATAAATTAATTTCTATATCTTTATATAATAATAATTCAATTATATATTTTTTTAAAAAAATCTAATAATATATGGTCAATATTGTTTGAGTTTAAGTATTTGTGATTGTATTATCTTTTTAAATAGATGATATGCTATATAATTTTAATATTAAATATTTTATATTTAATGACTCTTAATATGTTAAAGCTTTATTTGAATGTATTTTTTAGTTATTTAGATCTTTTATTAAATTATAATTCTAATAGAACTAAGCTAAAATTAGAATTTCAATGAAGTTAACTTTAATTTAGAATTTTGTTTCGATGTATTTACACTTTTAAAAGATTTGGACTGACATAAGATTATGTAATTAATTTAATATAGTGATTCCAAATAGGGATCCTAAAATATTAATAAGGAAACCGATCACCGATGAGAATTCTCTAAAATTGCTATGCGCTAAATTAAATGATGAATGACACAAAAATTGTATAATAAAATAATAACAGGACGGAATGGTAAACTCAAAATTTCCATCCTGTCCCGTTGACATGTCTATCCCAACAAGGCCGCAACAACCTTATTTCTCTTTTATGTTACATGTCATTATGATGTAGTAAATATTGTCATAAGATGTAAACACAAAAGAGAAATTGTGGACTCTATGTCTTAGTTGTTTAAATGCTACACATTTTGACAATTTTTTAAAAAAAAAATAATAAGTTGACCAGTGATATTCAATTATTTGTTAATATTTAACACAATATCTTCCTATACACTTATTGCTTGTCACTTAAGAACCCGCATTCTTCAATTATTTTTCTAGATAATTTATTATCATTTTTAATTTGATTTTCCTATTTTGTTATCACTATTGAGAACCCTCTTTCATTATAATAACTGCTTTTATTACTAATTAGTGTTTATGTTTTTTAAAAAAAAATCGTATTTTATAGATAAAAATTTCGAGCCATATTCTAGCATTCTAATTTAAGGGTGTATATCAGTTCAAAACCGATTTATTTTGGGAAAATTTCAACCGATCGAAATCAAATATCGCTTTTGGAAAATCCAATCCAACTAACGTCGGTCTGATTTAGTTAGATCCAATCAAATTGGACTTGCCAATTTTTTTGGGTATTGTTTTTAAATTTTTTTCGACTGTTTTTAATTGAAAATTATAATAATTTAGCGCCATTTAAGTATTTTTTGGACTTAATAAAAAAAAAATTGAAAGTCTAAAAGATCAAAAGTGGGTTTTTTTATGTATGATTGGAATGTGTAGAAATAAGTAGAAATAACATCATAAGTGAACCAATAATATGCATAAATCTAAGTAAAATATGTATTTTACAAAAGGTATATATACATTGAATCGGTTAATAGTGGTTAATAGTGGGTATTTTTAAACTTAATCCGATATCAATCCATTCTAACTGGGTCAGTAATATAAAATATATATATTGGTTTAATGGGACAGATATCATTTTTCCCAGAAAAAAAAAGGTAGATTTCATTTTTGAACCCCACTACTTAAGTCTAAATTAGGCAAAAATATTACAAGACCCCATAGAAGTCCTAACTTTTTAACACGCTACAAAAGTCTAGGCCACGAGTCCCATTACTCAGAAACTTCTCAACGTTCATAAAAGTCAAAAGTCAATGCCCCCGGAGACTCCATAGTCAAGATTCTTAGATGGCATCGTGGCACTTGACAGTTTTTACTTATAAATAGACTCCAGCTTGGTTTGGTTTGAGAACTGAGAAGAAGATGGAAAGGAATAAGCTCAATGTATTTGACATACTCAAAGAAGCTCTCACCATTTATTCCAAGAACATCAGCTTCGCCATCATCACCTTTCTCACCTCTCTTCCTCTGTTTTGCTTCTTAGTTTACCATGAAGCCTTCCTCCAAAACTTCCTGCTTCAAGCCTCTCAAAATTTTCAACCAAAAGAGAGACCCTCCTCTGGTTTTTCATTTTACATTACTACGCCTTCCATTTTCGACGACCTTAAGTGGTCCTTACCCCTTGATATAGTCAGAAACTTAAACAAAGGCCTTTCTAATGAGCTTCTCCAACTGGGCTTCCTGCATTTGGTCCCACTTCAACTCCTCCTCCTCTGTACCGTACTTGTCACTGTTGATTTGGCTTCAAAGATATATAGTGAAGAGAAAGCGTTGACTTTTAAGGATATGTTGCACATAAGAGTTGACAGAGGAAGATTGAGAGGTACTTTTATTACATTCCTCTATGTTGTGTTCTTGTCAACTTGTACTCTCCTTGGATTTATATGGTTACTTATAACCTATTCTGCTGTTTTGAGGTACTTCCCATCTCAAACTGATTTTTTGGAAGGGTTCATATGGAACGAGACATTTGGATTTGATGTTTCCCTTCATCTACTATTTGGGTCAAATTTGTTGTTACTGGTAATTATCTACTTAGCTTGGAGCGCTATATGGAACTTGGGTCTTGTAATTTCAGTCTTGGAAGGAAGATATGGGGTCAAAGCATTAGGTTCAGCAGCCTTTCTTGGCCTAAGAAATGCTCAAAATGGCCTACTTTTGATGCTTGTTTTCTCTGTTTGGGGATTGGGTTTGAGGTTACCCTGCCTATCCTTTGGATGCTACAAAACAAGGCTTGGGATTTATATCCAGATTGGTTTGTTCTGCTTTGGAAATGCACTTAAATGGGTCTCCTTTGTTGTGTATTTTCAAGATTGCGTTAGGCAAGTTTCTGGCAAGAGAATTGGTCAGGAACAAGGTTGAGACTTAGGAGGTTAAAGCAATGTTTGAATAAATACAAGTGGGCACGAATTGTAAATGTTTTGATCAGAAATTTCATGAGCTTTACCATTCTCTTCTGTCAAAATGTGAATTCCCTCGGAAGTTCTGTTCTGCCAAATTAATACATTTCTAGCTTCTCTTGTCTACCAGGATTACTTGGTGAATGTTTTCGGGGGCACATTACCTTTTTGCTTTATGAATGAATAAAACTGACGAGGTAAGTCTTAAAAGAGCACTAATTACTCCTAAGTTCGAGTTATACCTGAGCGGAAAGTCTGTAGGAAATGAATAATAATAAATATTTTTATAAATATTTTTTTAAAATTTATAATAAATAGAGATTATTAGTTAAATTTTATTTGAAAAAAAAAATTATGTTTGTATTAGCCTAACATGAACTAATCCAATTTTACTGTTTTAAAGCAAAAGTAATAGCTTAAAGGCTTTACTCTGATTGAATAGAAATGGAACCACACTATGCTGAAAACGTTCAAAGAAGCTCTGAGATTTAGGCAACATGACCTCCAACCTCATATCTTCACCTTGCACAAATGTTCACCCCTCTACATTTCTGCCTTTCGTTTTATCTGATATTCTTGATGACTCTATTCAACATCTTGACAATCAAATTAATTACCTTACATTACAAGTCAAATTTCAAATAGTGAATTTATTTAATGGCCTTTCCTTGATTGAAAAACAGTTAATCCGTTTAATCAGCCAAGGAAAAATGTAAGTAAATATCATTTGGCGAAGATCACAATGTTTAAATAAATGAAAAAACCATCAATTTGGTTTCATTTTTATATTTCCAGCAAGTGGCCCCAAAGAAAAAAGAAAAGGCCTCTTTCTGGTCCTTGTGAGCCAAAAGTCAAAGTCACCCACTGGCCACTTACCCGGCCTAAACGTCAGGATTTATTAGGCCCCAAAGGCTCCATCTACAAAGTTCATCTGTTTTGTTCTGAGCTCGAAATTCAGGACAAGAGATATGGAAAACCAGAGCCTATTGGCTAATCAGAAGCTGTTGGAGGCCACTGATATACTGAAAGAAGCTGTCAAAGCTTTTGGCAAGAACTTAAACTTCATCATCTTCACCATTATCACCTCCCTCCCTTTCTTCTTCTTCTTGGTTTAGTATGAAACTTTCCTCCAAGAGTTCTTAGTAGAAACCTCTCAGATCCTCCAACATAACCCCAAGTACTTCAAGCATTATTGGCCTACACTATTAGACATAACAAGAAAACTGGACAAGAATTTTGTTTATCGGATAATCCAACTGGGTTCTCTTTATTTAGTTCCCCTTCATCTCCTAGAGCTTAGTACTGTGCTCGTGATCGTTGACTTGGCATCGAAGATATACAACGAAGATACATCATCGTTGACTCTTAAGGGCATGATAGAGAAACCCTTTTATGGGACAAGGCTGAAAGGCAGTTTAATCACGTTCGTCTACGTGATATTCTTGTCAACCTGTACTTTACTCGGATTGATCTGGTTAGTAACAACCTACTTTGTAGTTTTAAGGAACCCTTCGTATGATATTTTGTCAGGACTGGTATGTGGGACAGCTTTTGTTTTACTACTAAGGAAATACTTAGAATGGCATGCTTTGTGGAACATGAGTCTTGTGATTTCAATATTGGAGGGGTTATATGGGGTTGAAGCACTTGCTTTATCTGCTTATTTCAGCAAAGGAAACGAGCGTCGCGGGTTTGTTTTGATGCTTGTGTTCTTCGTCTGGGGACAGAGTTTAAGGTTGCCTTGCCTCTACTTCGGCTGCTTCCAAACCGAGCTTTGGATTGTTCCGCAGATGAGCTTGTTCTGCTTTGGGAATGTTCTTAAATGGGTTGCTTGCGTTGTTTATTTCCATGAATGTAAAAACAGGACTTTGGAGAAGAAATCTAACGAAGATGTAGGAATAAAAGTTGAAGCTGTTGATGCATAAAGGGTTATAATATTAAGAGAAGCTGAATGTAGTCCTGTAAACCAGCTTTTATTTTCTTTGTTTAGATGTTCTCATGCTTCTACAGAGACGCCACAGCTTATATAGAGCTGAGAACAAGAAATCTTGACCATATACGTTTGAGCTTGAGATGTTTTGATATTCAGGATTCAGAGCCCACACTGTACCTTTTAACCCTTCTAAATCTGATTTTATTGTAAGGACCTACATAGTATTTTCCTCCCAATCTGATTTTTTTTTCTTTTATCTTAGTATATGGGGCAAATAATTCTGTTACCGGAAACAATCTACTTGGCTAGATGTGCCAATGGAACATGGTCTTTAGCTATATAGTATATTCCTAGTGAATGTTAACAACGGAAAATTACTTATTTTGCTTTATTAATCAAAAAAAGCGCGTTTGTTTGTATTGTATATGTCAGTTATTGGGATGTAAAGAAGAAAGAGTTAAAAATGTTGTTGAAAAGCGATAGTTTAAATAAGATAGAGTTTGCTTTGGTTAAAAGCAAGAGAACCACATTATGAATGAAAACATTGAAAGGAAGCCCATTATGAATGAAAAAATTGAAAGGAAACTCAGACTCTTAGGAGTTTAACTTTTAGGTAACATGTTTACCCAATTCATAATCTTCATTTTTAACCTTGCTCATATGAACACCTCTGATCTGCCTTTTCTATCTGGTGTTCTTGTGAAGAACTCCACTTGACAACTTGGAGATTAACATTATGATGTTACAAGTCAAATGGCAAGCAAGGGATTTGTACAATGGCATCTTGATAATTAACAATCAATATACCTGTTCATTAGCAAAACAAAATACAAAGGCTTTAACTTTTTTTTAAAAAAAAATGTACTTGGGGATCCCTTCAATGCTTTCCTTTTCTTTTTCTTCCTTAATCAAACTATACACACTGCCATTCAAGAACAGAACCAATATGTCCCTTATGTGTCCCAAATCCCAAAGAAATAAAAAGATTCTTTTGAAAAAAAAAAAAAAAAGAAAGGCCACTTGCCCCCACTTTCCTGTCCTTCTGAGCCCAAAAGTCAAAGTCAACAACTTCTTGGCATAGATGTCATGATCTATAAGATCCCAGTATTCCTGAATGACCATGTGTCCGTTCCAAATTTCCCTTCACTATGAGTTTGAACCAAATTTAGTTCAAGGAAGATGGAAAGCCAAAGCCTTTTGCTTAATCAGAAGCTGGAAGCCATTGACATACTCAAAGAAGCTGTCAAAGTTTACGCCAAGAACATCAACTTCATCATCATAGCCATTCTCACCTCCATTCCTTTCTTCTGCTTCTCAGTTTACAATGAAACTTTTCTCCAAAAGATCCTGTTAGAAACCTCTGAAATCTTCAAACAAACAACCAGGTATGTCATGTTCGATAGGCCTACAACATTTGACATAACCACAAGGCTGGACAAGAACTTCTTGTATCATATTATTCAAATGGTTTCTCTTTTATCTGGTTCCCCTTAATCTCCTAGAGCTCAGCACCGTACACGTAATCGTTGACTTAGCATGAAAGGTATACAAAGAAGACAGCTCATCAATGACTCTTCAGGATATGATAAAGAGACACATTGATGGAAAAAGGTTGAGAGGTAGTTTAATCACATTTTTCTATGTTATTTTATTATCTTCTTGTATTCTCCTAGGATTGCTTTGGTTAGCAGCTATCTACTTTGTCGTTTTCAGTAACCTTGTGAATGAAATTTTACGTGCACTAGTTTTTGGGATAACTTTGGGTTTAGCACTAAGAATATACTTGGCATCTACTGCTCTGTGGACTATGAGTCTTCTGATTTCAATAGTGTAGGAGGGGATACATGGATTCAAAGCCTTAGCATTATCAGCTTATTTCAGCAAGGGAAACTAGCGTCGCGGGGTTGTTTTGATGCTTGTTTTCTTCATCTGGGGACATAGTTTGAGGTTGCCTTGCCTCTACTTTGGCTGCTTCGGAACACAGTGTTGGATTCTTCTGCAGATTAGCTTGTTCTGCTTCGGCAATGTAGTTAAGTGCATTGCCTGTGTCATCTATTTCCATGATTGCGAAATCCGGATTTTGGAGAAGAAAGTCGTCGAGGAAATAGGCAGAAAGGTTGAAGCTGTTGATGGATAAACAGTCTCTGTAAGATGAGATAGCTCGAATGAAGGTTCCAATCCGGATATGGGAAGGTGCAGACAGCTTACTCAAATCGGCTAATGGATGGTAAAACAGTATAGGACTTTTCTATCAGCCATTTTTAAATTTATTTGCCAATATCTTCATTGTATTAGCTACCTTCGTGTGCAAAATCTTTGGTGGCCTACAATACCAAAATCTTGCACAAAAAGCACTTTCCCTGCTGAAATGGGTGTCTTAAAACTGACTATTATACTAGGAATGACATAAAATCTATCTAGTTGCTTAACTTCAAGAGCTAAATGTTATGCAGTGCTATGCAAAAACACAGGAAGAGTGCGTTTAGTTCTGATCCAACCCAAACTATCAAGCTTACCAGTCACAATTTAGCATAAGCAATAGTGAAGTTGCCTATGATTGTCACTACAGATTGTTTTCGAGCCGAAATAACACCCATGACACGATGAAATTCAATGAAGAAAAAGTGGGAAAATCTGCTTGCATAAGCTTATCGTCCAAGGTTTCTAAACTTACAAAATCTTAATACTCATAATTTAAAAAAAAAAAAAATTTAAAAAAAAGCACAGAGGATTTATCAAAATCACGGCTACAACTCCAATGGAAACTAAGAAATACAGACGTCAATTTGAATCTCAACTTATTCCTTAGTTCATTTCCTTAAACTATTTCACGGGAATGGAAGCAAGCAGCGAGTATCAAATCTTTTCCGATGCTTCCTAAAGATTTTCCCCTCAGGCTTTTGACTCGATCAACCTCTTAGCAAAAGAGGGCAAGCAGAAAGCAGCTGTATGAATCTGGAAACAAGAATCAAACTTGTGAAAAAAAATTTTAAAAAAAAAACAACAAAACAAAACAAAAATATCTGAGTGCAGAAGAGAGTCAAGTGTACAAGAGGAAACAAAAACGAGAAGTTGTGTTGGAGGAGAGCAGAATCAAACCTCAGAATTGTAAAATTTCAAGGGTCTTCCGGATTTGTTAGTACTCTCATGTGCATCAATTGGATTCACAGGATGCTTAAAGTCAACATGCGGTCCCTCAGTTGAACAAAGCATAAAACCAATCACCCCACTGAAACACAAATGAAAAACAATAAAAGCAACATCAGCAGCAATAAAGTATGCTATTTTCAACCAGTAGTAATAATAAGTTAGATTTTGCTTTCGCACAAAATAATTGTTAAATCTACTGCATAACTGCTACCATTTGTTTAGTCATGTCTAAACACACATTAAGGAGAGGGCAAGGGGGAGAGAGACAAGAAGAGCTGGCAACAAAAGGGTAGAACATGTTAAAATCAAGGGTTAAAATCTATAGGGTGGGTAGATAGGGACCATTAGATAGTATCAAAATGTCTGTACCTTGGGTATGTAGGGACTGTAGTCCATGCATAGTTAACTGAGCCTTTAAATATATGGCGACAATTTGCCACAATGTCCTCAATGATGTGCATGTGAAGCCATATACTCTCTGCCTGAGTACACACAACTCCTCCTGGACGAAGAGCCCTTGCTACCGACTGAAAGAATGGCTTCTCAAAGAGCTCCTGAGCAGGACCTAAATAAAAAACAATGAAAATCACTACATAATTATGAATATATCGCACAGTTAAGACACCACTAATGTTGCTTGAGAGCATTACCAATTGGATCAGAAGAATCAACAATTATTGCATCATAAGTTCCTTCCGGAACAGCCTTCAAAAATGCAACTCCTACAATGTTAAAACAAATCAAGATATCAGGACATAGGAAGGTATAAAGAAAGGAAGAAAAATGAAAAGGGAAAGAACAAACTGATCATACCATCACCAATATGAAGTGTCACCCGTGGATCCTCATATCCAATAGCTACATCGGGGAAAAACTGTTTAGACACCTGGAAAAAGAGAGAAAAAAGTATTAACATACTCTGATAAATCTAGGGGTGTTAAAAACTATTAATTCACGCTACATGTAATGGCAATAGAATCGCATGAGAGAACCATAGTCAAGTGGCATATTGCATCAGTATGCCACTTCAGTCTAGCAAAATGTACCCCAGTGAAGCTATAGCAATGAAAGAAGCCCAACGAATTTATTTGTAGATTATACTGAACACACACGCAAAAAGATAAATATAATAAACAGTTAAATTAACGACACTAGTACTCACATCAACTACCATTTTGTCAATTTCACATATATCTACTTGCTCAACAGAGGAATGACGAGCGACTTCCCGCAGGACTCCACCATCTCCTCCACCAATAACTAAAACCTGAAGAAAAACATCTTAGTAAGGGAACTGTAGGATCAGGAGACACAAAAATCGTTGCTTCCATGATTTCTAATCTTGTCCCTAATAAAAGAATTGATTTAGCATATTTTCCATTCCTTAAGTTGGAAAAACGTATAAATTTAATAACCTTTTTGGGGTTCGGAATTGAGCATAAGGGAAGGTGAGTGATCATTTCTTGGTAAGCACATTCATCACGTTCTGTGAGCTGGATCACACCGTCCAGAACAAGAACCTTTCCATACGTTGATGACTGCAACCAGAGAATCAAAGCATCATAATACTGTCACTGAAAGAACCAACAAGAGTACCAAGTAGTTTCAGTAACATATGGAGCATCACTTGCCTGGAAAATCATCACATCCTGATAGTCAGACTTCCCCTGAAATAAAATCTTCTCTACCTTCAAGGAATGTGCCTCTCCTGCATATAAAATACCCTCCATTAATGAATATAATACAAAACTAATCATAAACAAAAGATAAGTGTACGAAGCCACAATAAAAAAACTAATGTTTTGCATCCCATAAATCGCACGATTTGGACTCTAAGGGAAAACACGAAAAAACTGTATCCATGTTAAGTGTTTCATTTTGTGATCAGGTCTCAAATTCCTGAACCCGACAATTGATTTGGACATGGATAAGCATTCAGTCGACTAACCAGCAAGCAGTGGAAAACAAATAAACTCTAGCACGAAAAGGGCAAAACTTAGAAACTACATGATTCAGAACGAAAGATAAATTACAGAATAGATATACAAGAAGTAACGAACTCAGGCAAAATTATACCGAAGGGCATAGCCCAGAAAAATTTCAGAGGCGGGGGGAATATTAATACCATCAAAATAACAATTATTTGATAAGTGCACCCCTGACTGGACCAACCAACTACAGGAAATCGAAACTAGAATCACCAGAACGAACAAGATCAATACCCCAGCAGGTTCCTAAGGAATATTTCCAACATATAATATGTCCGGAAACTCCATTAAAGATAATTAAGCCCGGTCTGCCTCACTAATAGCTTATAAAGAATCGTGTACAGAAAAATAAATTAAAAAGGAGAAGCACTACAATAGCCAAGAACTTTTGCTTTAACACAAATGATGCCATACATAAAATCACTGGCAATAAACTTAAAATCTCACAAAACAAAAGCTGGCCGAGAAAAAATCCATGCTAATGAAAACCACCTAGTCCCTATAGACCAACCAACTACGTATTCATCAATATTACACAGAACCCACCAAAGGGCTCAACACAAACATCAAGAAAAAAATGAAGAAACCTCATATTATATATATATATATATATATATATATATATATATAACAAATCCATACCCAGAGTGTTTCACCACTTTCCCACGACTTTCTAAGCAACAAAACAAAACAAAACAAGGGAAAACGAAACCAAACTCAAAAGAAAAAACCCACCAGGCCACATTGGGCTAATCTCAGAGAACCAGCCAGGTATGACGGCGGAGATAGAATCAGGCACTTCGGTCCCATCGGTCTCCATAGACACAGTCGGAACAGAGACCCCATTTGCTTCTTCCTCTTCTCTTGGCCTCTTCACAGGCAAATCATTAAGCGCTGCAACACTCTCTCCGGCCATAGCTCCCTCTCTCTCCCCCTCAAAAGGACAAACCCCGAGCGACCCAAAAGAAAGAAAGAGATAAAAGCTTTCAAAAAAAAAAAAAAAAGAAAGAGAGAAAAAGAAAACCTAACCCAGAGGGTCTCTTTCTCTCCCTCTCTCTCTCTCTTACTCACTTGACCGATCTATAAAGCTTAGAGGTACTACAAGATTGGCCACAAGAGTCTTGGGCTTTGCTTTGCTTTGTATATATATAGCGCCTGGATGAGAGTGTGCGTGAGAGAAGGAGAGAGATATTTCGAATAAAGATTTATTATTGTGCTATAATTAAAAAATCGGAGGGGCAAAAATACTTTTTTGATTAATAATTATGTATTTACCACAAAAAGAATCTGCTTGGGAACTACGCCTTTGTGAAACACTAAACACTGCTGGGTGTTGCCTTTCTGCCTTCCCTCACTGTAATTAGGGCATTATTCATTTACAGCTTTCTCTACTCCAGATGAAGATTATTACAGTTTTAACCTGACCCGGAATTTTGTTTTAAAATAACAATGGAATAATAATAACTATTAGCCTGATTCTACAAACAGTAATAGAATATGTTAAGGTGTACATTATATTACTAGAGATGTGGGGACCACGTCCAAATTTTGGGATGGGTTTTTCGTTTTTTTTATTTGTCATTTTAGTTTATATAAAAAAAAATGTCATTTTAATAATATAATGACTTTTTATTACTAAAACTCCTGAACTCAGAACAATTCAATAAAATTAGAACAATATTATAAGATATTAGTGGTGTCTAACACTATAATAATATGTCTGTTTGTCACTGAATGATTTAATTAATAAATTGAAATCATTTTTTATAACAAAACCTCTAATTTAATAAAATTATCTGCGAACTCAATTTTTTAGAACGAAACCCTTGAAATCTCCTTATATTAGAGCAAAATTCTCTAAAGTCCCTTAATATTAATTTTGTTAGAAAAAAAAGTTTATACTAGTTTTTTTTACTGTTAAATCTGTATTCTCTTATTTATGGCTTTTAGGTCCTCATTATTATATTTTTGTTTCACGTTAATTCTTTTTAAGATTTTCTATCCAAAATTGTTGTCAATTAGCACTTGCCCAAAAGGTGCTCGTCTTAGCATGGATAAAATTGGAAATAAAGATAAATTATTATTTAAAAAAAATAAAAATAAAAAAGCTAAGATTACCGTTTTCGTTCAAGACAGAAGTAAGAAATTGAAAAATTTTATTGAGTTTCAATATGGATATATTTTAGTCCAATTATTCATATATCTAGAAGAAAAATATACATTTTATTTTTTCCAATTTATAGATGACATGTTTTTTTTAGACACATGTCCTCTATAAATTAGACAAAACAAAATATAAATATTCTACAGCATTTTTTTTAGTTGACACCTATATAGGTGCTTTTTTTTTTATTACTTTTATAAGGACTTTTAAATGAGCATGAGATTTTTTTGAAAAAAAAAAATTGAAAGAACTGTAACTAAAGGAAAAAGAAGACGAAAAAATGGTATAGTTAGCTATATAAATCCTGATTTTTTTTTTTTTTAAAAAAAGAGAGAGATGTATGCTACTCTTCTAGATATATGAATATTTGGACTAAAAAAGATCCATATTAGAACCCAATAAATTTTTCCAATTTCTTACATCTGTTTTGAATAAAAACGATAACTCCACTCTTTTTTTATTTTTAAAAATAATAAATTTTTTTTGTTTCTAATTTTGTCCTTACTGAGATGAGCACATTTTGGACAACTGCTAATTAACAACAGTTTAGTATAGAAACTATTAAAAAAGATTAATATGAAATAAAAATATAATAATGATGACCTAAAAACCATAAATAAAATAATAATGACTTAATAGTAAAAAAAACTAACAAAAATATTTTTTTAACAAAACTAATATTATGAGACTTCAGCAAAGTTTGTTCTAATATTAAAGGACTTCGGGAAATTTTGTTCTAAAAAATTGAATTCAATGTTAATTTTACTAAATTGTTCTAAGTTTGGATGATTTTGCGCAAACAGATTAAATTCATGATTAATTTTACTGAATTATTCCGACTTCAAGAGGTTTTGATAATAAAAATCCTAATATAATTGTGGTGCCCGTTCCTGAACCTTGTACCACGAGAAGGGCCACGCGGATCGCACGTGATCTCGCTATCGGCCTTTGGGTCTTCCGAACGTAGCGGTCAGAAGCCCCAGGGTCCCCATAACTGATCCCAGACGGTCCAGCCAGTCAGACCCCAACCACGACAGTTGGCGGTCTGAGGCCCCGAGGGTCTGCTGTCTAGGAACAGCGACCCTTACCTCAACAGTTGTAGGGGTCAGAAGCCCCAAGGGTCTTCAGACTGGGTACAATTGAAAGCAGCCCCCCGGCTCCAGACCCGGACAGAGCATTTAATGCGTTTCTGGGTAAGTGCGTGCGCAGGGACAAGCCGTCCTGACAGAACGGCGATTTGCCCAAATCTTGCTCCTGACAGATTGAAGCCGTAGGAGGCGGCAAAAATCAGGCCACGATAGCACAGAAGAGGTCACAGAAATCTCGGCCCGTCACGGTTAAAAAAGATCTTGAGGTGAAAGGTACTCATGATTTTTCCTGAGATAGAGAACCCTGCTATTCACTATCTCAGGACTACATATATTGAAGCCATGCGTTCCCAAATGGGGCATGTTCACACAAAAACTTATATACAAAAAACAGTCTGTGAGCAACAAAAAAAACGGAGAGAGAGATCCATAGAAAAAAGACAGATATTCATACTGAAATATTTTTCCTTACTACCAAACACAAAGATAAACCACTGACTTAAGCATCGGAGAGTCTTTGCAGGTAGCCAACCCCGCCTCTCCGATCTTGCTTGGAGTTCAGGGAGCTTTGAGACAGCAAGGATACGTGAACAGTTGGAGAATCCAGCGTCAGCAATAGGAGACACGTGGACGACTGGTGAGAAACCGTTCCAACAGTTTGGCACCATCTGTGGGAAGCCAGGTTGAGCGTGGAAAAGAGAGTGAGAAACTCGCAACCGCGCCCTCCTCGAACAAAAAAGCCATACAACATCTGATGGCACCTTCAAGAATGACAACCAGGAGCGCCCGTCCTGATGCCGAAGGAAGCTCCCGAGAGGAACGACCAGATCTGGGACAGAAGCTGGATCAGGTGCTTGCCGCCCTGGCGGAAACAAACAGAAAGGCAGAGAGGGCCCAGAGGCCGTCCTGGGTCTGAGGGACGAGGTCGCAGAGGTACGCAGAGATAATGCTCGTCTCGAGGATCTACTGGCCAGTGAAGATAGGATCCAACGGAGGGAAGATTTCGACGAAGAAGTCCAGCAGGAGTTCGGAAGCCAACCGCGGGGAGAGGCTCCCGCCCCGTCCGAGTCACGAATGCAGGGGGGACGGCAAAGCCAGTCAAGACCTTTCCAAACCAGGGGGCAGTGGGCGGAAGACACCATGAGAGCCCTGGAGGTACGCCCCCCGACTGGAAGCAAGAAATGATGGCAATGATGGCAGAGTTGGGAAAGAGACTCGGCAACCATCATAGTCAGACCCCCGACGATCTGGCGGAATAAACCGTGCGAGGCATCAACCGGATGGCCTTCGCTGACTGGATCCAGATGGAACCAAGGCAAAGAGACTTCACGACCCCGACCTTCAGGCCGTTCGAAGGGAAAACTGACCCCCTCGAACACATATACCACTTCCAGCAGAAGATGGCTTTAGAGACCAGGGATGAGGCTGTAACTTGCAAAGTTTTCTCTACGACCCTCGCAGGACCAGCCCTGCTATGGTTCAGGCAGCTCCCAGAAAAATCCATAAATGGGTTCGAGGACTTCTGTAGGCTTTTCCTGAGGCAGTACGTGGGTGTCCGAAAACAGCAAAAAACCATGCGAGACCTGGACCGTTTGGAACAGGCCGCGGATGAATCCCCGCTGGAGTACCTCTCGCGTTTCCTCGAAGTCATGTCGCTGGTCCATAATGCAGACTCGGTCCAAGCCACAGGCTCATTCGTCCGGAGCCTGCAGCCGGGATCAATGCTAGCGGACCACCTCCTTCTAAACTTACCATACGACATGGCGGACGTCCAGGCCAAGTCGGAAGGGGTGTTCAGGGTACTGGAAAGCCACCAGAAGGCACCTAAGACCTCTGCCGCAATAACGACAACACCAATACAACCCCCGGCCCCACAAGGGATGAAAAGGCCCCCACCGGGCCAAGGGCCGACCCCGAAGCAAGAAGTCCTGGCGCAAGACGGTTTGGAGGGAGGCAAGAGGAGGAAGACAACCCGTGATCCTCTACCTAAGTACGAACTTAACACGCCCATCGACGTGATATACCTCCAGAACAGGGACAGGGGCATTTTCAAGGACCCGCCTAAATCCGGCGTCCCGGAGTATATGAAGAATAGGAGCAGATACTGCCAATTCCACAAGGACTTCGGGCACGACACCGTTCACTGCCGCAATCTCTATGCTCAGGTCATGTTGGCGGTCCACGCTGGCAAGCTTGGGCAGTACGTGAAAACCGACGAAGCCCAGCCACGGCAAGACGCTGCCAGGACTGAGAAAGGGAAGCAGGTCCAAACTTCGGGGTCGGGAGAGCAGACCCTCAGGATAGTGCCGACCATCGTGGGCAGGCCTGAGCTGACCCACGATCAAGAAGAGAAAACATGTGAAGAGTGAACTGCTATGCAAAGCCAAAACTTGCCAGCAGACCTCGAAATTGCTCGCACTCTGGGACTCACGTCGCCCGTCGACGACCCGAGAAAACGTGCGAAGAGTGAACTGCTGTGCAAAGCCAAAACTTGCCAGCAGACCTCGAAATTGCTCGCACTCTGGGACTCACATCGCCCGTCGACGACCCGAGAAAACGTGCGAAGAGTGAACTAGGGGCATACGACCAAAAAAAAAGCTAACTAGCGGACCCCCGAAGGAACACTTTAGGCTAAACGAATAACTAAGGGAAGGCAAAGTCAGAATCCACCCATTGGAAGTGGACCCTCCCTAAGGAATGTTTTGACCACACGACAAGTTAAAGGGAAACATACGTTAGCCAAGTAAAGATCTATCTTTGCATGGTCAAGATATGAACAGACCTGGAATCTACCCGTTGGAAGTAGTCCAGAGATAAGTCAAACATGAAAGCAAGAATCAAGATTAAAAGCCTATGTATTATGCCCTAAAAATACAAAGTACATGAGCAACGGCGGTGAACACTCAGGAGCCCTATTGACGAGGCACAGGTTTAGAGCAGACTCTTAGGGAGACGTCAGCATGATAATGCCAAGTTTATTCTCGATAAGAGCCGAGCCCGGGCCTCCTCCTCTGCAACGACGGGTCTAAGCAATGGTCAACTAAACCCTGGAGTTGGTTCCGAGCACGGTCCCATTTGGGGTCGGAGAAGTCTAGCCACACGCGGGGGTCAAACTCTGCCAAAACAAGTTATAGCGAAGGTTACAGTTCTGCAAAACAGGGTGAACCAAAGCCTGCTCCCCTGTGTCCGAAGACGTTCCAAGTAAACATGACCACAGGAAAGCACGCTAACAACCCGAAATCATGCCCTCGCAGTCAGTTAAGCAAATAGTGAAAAGCAGAAGAAAACAGTAAAAATGGCGGGGCATCCTTTGTCATTTACTTGAAGGGTTACAACAAACAATCAGCTTTACAAATGTACATACTTTGGGGGGAAACCTAGTTACTCTACAAATGTACATAGTTTGGGAGGGGGAAAGAGCCTAGTTACCTCCATCCGAGGAAGGGCAGCCGACCCCAGCACTCGGACCGGCTTCGAGGAAGAGTGGCGTGGCCGGATTGGATTCGTCACTGGATACGACGACCGCGCCGGACCCTTCCCCGATTGAGACCTCGGGGCTAGGCTGAATGACCGGGGCTTCCGGAGTTTGACCTGGCAGACCAGCAGCAGGAGTAAGTTCCGCAGCACCAGGAGCAGACGTAGAGGGTCCATCCTTTTCTGCAGCAAGCATCTCCAGCACGTCCGATGGATATATAATTTTGATCTCGTCCTCGAGCTGCTGCATGTAATGCTTGATGGAGTAGTGGTCCCTCTCGACGCCTTTCTGATCGTCAAATTGGTCTGGTGTTACCACCTAGGCATGGTCTTCAAATTCTCTGTTCTCCTAGCCAGACCTATAACTTTCTGCAGAAAGAACGTCCACCTGCTTCTGGTACCTAATTTTCAACTTCTCCGCATCCGCCAGTCTGTCCTTCAGCGCCGCCAGCCTGAGTTCCGCCTGCCACTGCGATAAGTCGATCAACAAAGAATTAATACCAGCGAGGTCCACACAATGCTTACGAGATGCCTCCACCCGAGCGCCCATCAAATTTTTATGGTCCAGAAAAAGATGTCGGTTTACCTCGTGGGACCGATCGAGCCTGCGTTGCAGAGCATAGGCTTCAAGTTTGGCCGCCGCCTCAGCTTTCCTCGCTTCCTTGGCATCCTCGACAGTCTGGTCTCGAGCGATGAAGGCCAATCCCATCTCTGCCCCCGCACTCTGAAGCTCTTGCTCTTTGATCCTCAGCTCGCCCTGAGCCAACTTGGCGGCTTCGGAATGAGCAAACTTGTCCGCCTCCGCTTGAGCTAATCTCGCCGCTAGCTCCTCGCTCCTGGCCTTCTCAACACTCATGGCGTGTGCCACCGCGCTGCTAACCCTCGCTTCTTCGAGGCCTCGATATGTGTCAAAATCAGACCTCAATTCGGCGAGGGCGGCCTCGCTGCGCTCGGCCAGTGCGGAGCGGGAGCTCAGCTCCTCGGTCAGACCCTTGACACGGTCAGAGTAGAAAGACCGGATGGCGGACAGCTACGAGTTAAGCAACAAAGGAGGGGGTCGGCATTAGTCAAAGCCATTGAAAAAACAGAAAAAACACCCAAGTATGACAAACCTGCGCGAGAGTGTGGGTGGTGAGTAGCTCGACATTTTCTGGAGTAAGGGCCTCCAGCTCCGGCTCCGTGGCTGGATCACCCCTTTGAGCAGTATTCACGCCCGGGGAGCGTGGCCCCTCCTCGACGGTCATTGGAATATCCCCTCCATCCGCCGGGCACGCCTCTGGAGCAGGGGCAATTGGGAAAGAGGAAGGCCCGGAGCCGTCAGGAGCGCCGTCGAGGACGGGGAGAGGCAGCACACCTCCTCCGGACTGGCTGCAGCGTGCTGACCTTTTCCTCCTTATAAAGGTCAGCGTCACCCCATCGTCATCACTATCGGACGAGAGGACGACCCTGCCCCTCTTCTCCACCCTGACCTCTTCCTCATTTGATGAACCGACCTCGCGTTGCCGTTTCGCGGGGACCGGAGGAGGAGAGGAGAGTCTGGATTTCAGTCTCGGAGCTCCCCCGCTGAGAACGGCGATCTCTCTACCGAGGCTAGCGGCACTCGATTTCGAGCCGGAGTTAGGGGTGGGGGAGATCACTGCTGCAGACCCCTCGGTCGGACCAGGCGTCGCCGTCGCTTCCCCGCGCGGGGCCAGAAAGGCAGGCGGCCCCCCGGCTGGAGACCCACCGGCGTCGGGACGAGGAACCGCTGATTCAGCTCCCTCGTATGCACCATAAGGCACCGACCAGCGGACGTTTTAGCTTGAGCTTTCGACGTCGCGACTTTCCCTTTGATGGGAGAAGGGCCAGCAGATGGGCCCGTCTCAGAGCCTGTGGAAAATAGACGACGAAGTTAGTCTACAGTTACGGTCCGACCCACGAAGATTCAAAGACTTAAAAACAAACTTACCCCTAACCCTTTTGGGGGTGGCGTTTTCTTTCTCGCGGAACCTGACGCACTCCGCGGCCACCAGCCTCACGAACTCCTCGAGTTCGAGGTTTGACGGCGCTACCAGATCATTGGTGCCCGCCAGCTGGCTTGAGGCCGCAACCTGCCGACTCACCATAGTGATCCGGTCACTTTCGTCCCGGCGAAATCGGTTCAGGGCGGAGGCGTCGAGCCGGCTCCTCAGATGCTTGGTGATGACCCAGGTGTCTAAAGGAAAAGGGAGGTATGAGACCATCCTGGGCATCAGGTTCATCGTCAGGGGGTTGAGGATGGCTTGAATATGCCGACATTCCCCCGGGGAGCTGAAGATAATGATCCCCTCGAGACCTTTGAGCCGCCCAGCCGACAGGTGCGGCTCGAACCTGCTTTCTTCTGCTAAGGCTGCACAGGGCAAAGTAACATGAGCAATGAAATCATGAGAAAACTCAGACCCAAAGGTCATAGTCTGATGCTTACTCTGCAAGAAGACTAAGGGGACCTGGAAATGTTCTCCGTTCACCCAAGGGGAGCACCACGCCCCTCCTACGGCATAAAGTCTGGCGTGAGAGTCCCATTGTTTGTCCGACCGCGGCAATCCCCAAAAGATGTAGCGCCCAGGCAACGGCTGGAGATAGAAGGTGGGGTAGGAGCTCTTCTTAGGAATGAGAACAAGTTTGTAAGCGTAGAAGACCACCTCCAGGTCGATGTGCGTGTTGTAGATAACTGACAGAGCAGAGAGCTCCATCAGAATCATAATCCCGTTGGCATTCAGTTGCATCGGATGGATTCCCGTCAGGGTAAAAAACTGATGGACTAGAGGGCGAAGAGGGAATCGCAGGCAATCCAGGTGCTTCCTGCCCAAAACAATGGAACCCTCAGGGGCGCAGGGCCGAAGGTACTAGTCTGCGGGGCCTTTGACTCTTTGAAGCGTCACTCCTCCGGGGAAGCAGAGCTGCCTCCTCAATGAGTCCAACTCTGAATCTGTAATAGACTGCAATTCCTGATTTTGATTCGAAGCCATTGTTCCGAAAGACGACTGAGAGGGTGAAAGTTTTTGGAAGAGAAGGAAGCAGAAATCTTGAGATGTTGAGAGATTGGGGCGATGGAAAATTTTGGTAAAACGGCAGATAAACACAGTAGCGGCTTTTAAAGGAGAGAAGCCGAAAAGTTTTTCTGGAAGAGGAAAGAATAAAAGAAACCGAACAGTCAAAATTTCAAATTTCAAACAGATCTCGTGATGAGAGATGGCGTATCACCGCATCGGGAAAAGGGAGCCACGTGCGTCCCTCAGGTTGGAGAAGCGAAGAGACGGTTTCCCCACTTGATAGACACGAATCTATCAAATAGGGAAATGGGGGCAGTTGTGGGGCCCTTTCTGAACCTTGTACCACGAGAAGGGCCACGCGGATCGCACGTGATCTCGCCATCGGCCTTTGGGTCTTCCGAACGTAGCGGTCAGAAGCCCCAGGGTCCCCATAACTGATCCCAGACGGTCCAGCCAGTCAGACCCCAACCACGAC
>JXTB01000141.1:674497-693648 GCA_002914805.1 Parasponia andersonii
AGTAAACATTTATGTGTAAATAATATAGTGTTATTCAGGTTTCAATTGTTGTTAAGTAAACATTCATATGTAGATAATATAGTTTTAAACACCATAAGTGCGCATAGACTGCATTACTAATATAAGAAGTACCATAGAATTGTCCTTACTATTATTGTTATTGAAGATTGAAAGAAGATAGTTCAATTAGGGACTTCCAATTAATCTTCCACGTTGGATACGTAGAGCTAATTTTATCTACATCAATAATAAGTTCATGCTTATGATAATAAAATATGCTTTAAATTTTTGTATAGCAAAAAAACTTATTTAGTCCATCTCTACGCTCTTTAGACGTAAACAGATACTAATAAGAATAAGATGCATAAGTATACACTTAGCCACTTGAAACATTTCCTATCTATTTAATATAAATATAAATAATTATATTTTTTTACCACTTGACACATTTTTTTTATTTAAATGAAAGTTTTCTCATAATCAGAGAGAGATAGAGAATATTCTCGGTGTTTTGTCCGAAAATGTCCTTTGTTATGATTTGCTAATTACCACTAACATATTTTGTCCACTTCCATGTTCTTTCTTTTCTTTTAAGCCCTTATTTCCATGATTCGGTTGATTGCTAGTTGGGATGTACATATATTAGAGTAATAAACTGGTCCCACGAGTCTATTTGAATTCTAATTATATTAATTACTGTGGTGCTGGATAATACTAATGTCACCTATCATTATTCTATATATATTATAGTGTGTATAGACCATGATTTCTATCAATACTCCAAAATACAATAATGATGTTGAGTTTCTCAGTTGCTAAGGGCCATAAATGATAATCAAAGGCTGTGCTAGCTAAATATACATAGATATATAATAAATAAAGAGCAATCTCATGGACACCAACGGAATCCAACACTCAATAACGTGTATATGTCTGTGTTGGATCTAGTTCTCGATATGGCTTGGGATACTCCTAACATTATTCATAAATATATACGAGAAGAAGTCAAAGACATTTATAACACTACATTATGAGAAATTTTACAGCATAAAACCAACAAAGTATTTTTGAAAAATGTACCAAATACTAGTGGTATTTGAGAAGTTTGACTTGTAACAAGAAAACACAACGTGGAATAAAAGTAGTACTTTCAACAAATTAGCTAAAAGAGGGGCATTTTTTTCCAATTTGGCAACCCTAGTTACTTGAATTATTACTACGTGCCTCATATTTGATTCATGCCTCAGCTACTTACCACATTATATATTATACCATAATGTGTACCAGCTGCCCCCGCCAACTACTACTGCTGCCTTAGGAGGAAAAAAAATAAAATAAAATATTAAAGAAAATTGCTTGGAATTAAGAGGTATTTGAACCATATATAAATTATTATTATTATTATTATTATATTTGTGCAGACATGCTTAAGAAAATCATGAGACGAGCAAGTTTATTCATAAAGTTTTAATTAAAATAAATATTTCCTAATTAAAAAAAAAACTCAAGAACATGCATCTTCAATTTGGCAAAAACAACCAAATGGTCCTCAACGCGTCTACATNAGGACTTTTGTTTTTATTGAAGACCTTGTCACATCTGTCTCGTGAGTTTGCGTTCGTTTTTTACGTTCAATATTTTATATTGTTATATCAGTTTTTATTTATTAATTTTCAATGCAATAGTTTTCGGGTTTGGTTGTACGCGTACCCTCTTTTCGGTCATTTTTAATTTAATAATAAATAAAAGTTCTTACATCATGACATAAGCGTGCCCTAACATCATCCTGTCAACTTAGGATAGTTGCTCAAGAATTGCCGTGGAGAGGGTGCTAGCAAGTGACGTATCTACGTTCTTCAGACTCTATTAAGGTGGGATACGCATGAAACGCATTTAACGTTAGTAATTTATTTTTTTATTGAGATACTCGTATTTAACAAAAAAAAAATCAAATAATAGTTAAGAAAGGATTATATTAATTAGTATAGACAAACACATCACATATTTCACTCTCGTGTAATCGATAAGTTCATGAGTCATGTAAATTCAATATCAATAGAAATATAAGACGAAGATTTGTACTACACATATCTATATAAAAGAAATATCATAGTAATACACATGCAGCTTGCATTGTTGTACTCTTTTAAAAAAAAGTACTATAACCTAGTTAGTTGAGACAACCAACATATTTTCTCGAAATTAATAACTGATTTCAATGTAATTAAATTTTACTAAAAACGACAATTTTGTTTTACAAGAGAATCTCTTTTTTTTTTTTTCCGGTGATAATTGTTTTAGGAGAGAATCTTTGGTTTCAAACAGAAATATTTTAGCGTTGGAGATAACTCCTCAAAGATAAATAATTGAAGACCGTTTGTGACTTGTAAGTGACTCGGCGGAAGCGTTGAACTTAGTTGGGAGCATCATACAACACCCCATAGAAAAAGTGAGAAAGATCAAAGCGAAAGTAATTCGATTCTCACTCTTTTGGGGATTGGGAATATAATTTCAAGGATTGCTCTTATCCCAATTTAAAGCTTGCACTTTTTCTTTTATTACCAAAGTTAAAGCTTATATCATATATGCAATAAAAAAAATAACAAGCATGTGTTGTAACTTGTATTAGTTTATTGACACACTTATCCATCACACCACACTGCATTACATAACAATACACACTACTATCTTTAATTTGGACATCCTTAATCCAAAATTTAAAACTATAAACGACAATGTTATGGTACGCTCGAGAAGTCTTATGGGGATTCTTATCTTCCTTTCAATATTTTGTTTATAGTAAAAATTTTGAGTTTAAAAAATAAAAAAGAAACAAAAATGATGGACAACAAAACAAAATTTTTTTTTGGGTCGGTGGTGGGAACATAAAAAAGGGTATCGACAGGTAATGATGAATAGGAAACTCCGATCGTCATTGATCAATGTTTGACCCGGTTGATTTTGACCTTTTTTTTTTTTTTGGGTGGGGGAAGGGAGCAGTTGAATTTATAGTAAGACGAAACAAAACAAAATAGAAAAGAAAAAACAAAGAAAGAAAAAGAAAAAGATAGCTTTAGCCACCGACTCGTTACAAGTGGAAAAGCCTTTGGATTATTCGACGGCCGCTCCACTAGCCTCCCGTGCATGAATTTGTATGCAGATCGTCAAAAGTGGGAAAAGAATAATATAAAACGCTAGAAATAAGTTTGACCCGGTCAACGCTAATGCATTATCTCTCCTCTTTTTTTTTTTTGGAAAAGCTAATGCAGTATCATTTGTACATGGAAAGTTGTTCCATTGCTAATAGCTCAACATTCTCTTACATAATAATCAATTCTAACATTCTGGTACGTATTATTTTCAACCTTACTTGTAGAGAACAATCATTGGTAACCCCTTTTTCTTAGCTTTGAATTTAATCAAAATTCATATAATGTTTTAATATTTGAGTTATAAATTATGAATCGTACACGACAAAATGACATAAACAGTACAAGCATTTATTAAGTACCAAGTATAAGTGTGAGGTAACAAATGATTTTTTTGTGAATAGTGCATCTGATCTATTGACCTGACAAATGAGTTATTACTCTTTAGTAAGAGTGAAATCAGGGTTAACTTTATATGAGAACAAGTGGGTGCATCATTTAATTTAGACCAATTGTACCTAATTTTACCCTGATGAATTATAAACCTACTCGTAAATTGAAAAATATTTTCCCCTTAAGACAAATTATTTCAATTTACATACAAAAACTTAATAAAAATAAATGATTTTTAGGTGTGCTTTCATAGACGGGGCACTTGTTTAAAAAAATATAGTTTTATAGCAATTTTTTCTTTTAAATTAAAAACAGATAAATAAAAAGACCAGCCACTAAAAGTTCCCCTTACATGCCTAATTTTCTAATTTGTATTGACATTCATTCGTGAGAAATTAAAGTGCGTTGTCTTCTTCTCTTTTTTTTTTGACTTAATTATAATAAATCTGTTTTTATTCTTTTTAATAGTTAAATAACTGAGCATATCATTTTAGAACGTGTTTATCAACTGATATATTAGTTTTGGTTTATATATATTGAATTTTTATTCCAACCTAAATCAAAATTTACATTTGGTATTTTGGAAAAAAGCCTCATAAAATATTGATTGAATTTTGCCCATATTTTAAGTAAATATATATTTTTTTAAAATATTGTAACAAAATGACTGATATTCACTAGATATATAAAGTGTAAAAGTATAAAAAATAATATACTCCGTACATAAATTAGAGTTAGTATATAAGTAGATATATCAAATGTAAAAGTATAAAAATTAATATACTCAATACATAAACTAGAGCTAGCATATAAGTAGATATATCAAATGTAAAAGTATATATATTTGGCCATTTAAATCTCAAAAGAGAAAAACAAAAGTTTATTAAAACTAGGTGTTTATAGGGGAAAAAAAAAGATACGGGCTCTAATTTTTCCTGAGTAAATAATGGGACAGTAAAATTTTGTACAAAATACTTACATCAATGATGTAGTATTATTTTTAGCCACATAACTGACGTGGTTTCATTTAAAAAAAATGATTGAAATGAAAGTCAGCTTATATAATATAAATTTTCGGTGTAAGATACATTACTAACTTTCCTTTAGTAAAAGCTCCTTCATTCGATCTAGAACTAAGCTGGGCTTCTTCAAGAAACATATTTAGCCCTAATTTTCTTCTAGATACACGGAAAAGTTCATAAATACTATTTTTAAAATCATATTTCTATAAATATCTATTTTTTATTTTTATTTCATCAATATCAATTTTTGAAGAAATGTAGACTACCAATATTTTACACATAACATGTATATCACGGTGTACATTTTGTGAATAAAAATTACACTTAAATTTGGCACATATTTCAAAATATACCATACGTCAAATTTATAATGAAAAATATAAATCATAGTAAACATTTATATTATATATTTCATATTTTACACATAAAATGTATACCTCATAGCTAAAAATTTATATTGTAAATGTATACTTTTCATATTTTACACGTAAAATATATACTATAAAAAGGGTAATTTTGAAAGAAAAATTAAAAACGGGTATCATGAAAATAAAGTATAAAAAGGGGTATTGGGTGTAAATTTCTCTGGATACACCCCTCAGTCACGTGATAACGGAGTGGGCTTTTCTACAGGTCTGCTATATCGCACCATAGGCCCATTGCAGATGAAGTATTTAGATGAAAAAATCTCAAATAAATAGAAGATAGAGAGAGAAGAGAGAGTAGCATCATCTCCTGGTTGAATCGGTTATACACAACGCAACAGAAAACAATACTAAACCCTTGTTGCTCTCCAATTAGGGTTTTTTTTACTGGTACCAATTCTTTCCCCAATTTCATCATTAGGGTTCCGATTTTTATTAATTATTAATTTTTCTTCGAATTAGGGCTTTTAATTTCTGAAATTTTGTTGTCTCTTTTGGAGTGCTTGCGATTTGTGACAGGGACGAACTCGGCAAGCTTCCATTGGAGTCCTTCGCATTGAGCTCAGACAATATGGTAGGGATTTTCGATTTTATTCTGTTATTCTATCATGCGTTTATATACATACGTATGTGTATATATATATATATATATATATATAAATTAAATTGTGTGTGTCGAACCTCTGATTCTGTTTAGGTTTTACGATTATTGATTGGAATAGCATTTACTATGTTTAAGTGTCTTTTTTGTGGGTAATTGCAGGCTACTTTGGCGGATTCTTTTCTTGCAGACCTTGATGAACTGTCTGACAATGAAGAAGAACTTGTTGTGAGTAGACGCGCTTTTTTTTTTTTTTTTTTCATATCTATCACTATAATACTTAGTGGGTTTATGGGGATTCTTTGAATTCTTTGTTATGATTTTGTTGATTTTTCAGGATGAAGATAATGCTGACGCTGGAAACATGGAAGAAGATGTTGATGGGGACTTGGCAGACATAGAGACTCTTAATTATGATGATTTGGACAGTGTTTCGAAATTGCAGAACACGCAGAGATACGCTGATATAATGCAGGTTTGTTCGTGAAAATTGCTACGATGTGCTTATTATGCAATGACTTTTCATGTCGTCTCATTAGTTTTTATATTTTCTTGTTGAAGTTTTGGTCCTTTCGTAGACAATAATTGCTCCATTTTTGTTGAAGCTATCTCTGGGATATTGTTGTTTCCGATTTCTCTTGTATTTGGGATTCAGTATGGCCCTCATTGTGAATTTATTTAATGGCTCTGTCTAATATTAGAGTGATTAGGTTGTTATTTTGACCTTTTCCAGCTTGTTATTATCGTTGTTTCCCTGTTTCCTGCAGCTTGCGTGTTGTCATGTTTGTAATGGAGAATATGGTGTCTTATTTGCAGAAAGTGGAAGTTGCACTACAGAAGGGTTCTGAAGAAACAAATCAGGGAATGGTTTTGGAAGATGATCCTGAATACCAGCTGATAGTGGAGTGTAATGCCTTGTCTGTCGACATCGAAAATGAGATAGTTATCATTCATAATTTTATTCGTGATAAGTACCGGCTGAAATTTCCAGAGCTTGAATCACTTGTACATCACCCAATTGACTATGCTCGAGTTGTTAAGAAGATTGGGAATGAAATGGATCTCACCCTTGTTGATCTGGAGGGACTTTTACCTTCTGCAATTATTATGGTGGTGTCAGTTACAGCATCTACTACAAGTGGCAAGCCACTTCCTGAGGAAGTTCTTCAGAAAACAATTGATGCCTGTGATCGAGCCCTTTCTCTTGATTCTGCAAAGAAAAAGGTTCTTGATTTTGTTGAAAGTAGAATGGGATATATTGCTCCAAATCTTTCTGCTATTGTTGGGAGTGCCGTTGCAGCCAAACTTATGGGGACTGCTGGTGGTCTGGCAGCTTTGGCGAAGATGCCTTCTTGTAATGTTCAGCTTCTTGGTGCCAAGAAAAAAAATCTTGCTGGGTTTTCTACTGCAACATCGCAATTTCGTATAGGTTATATTGAGCAGACAGAAATATTTCAAACTACTCCCCCTTCTCTGAAAATGCGTGCTAGTCGACTCCTGGCTTCAAAGGCAACACTTGCAGCACGAGTAGATTCCACACGAGGAGATCCATCTGGGAACACTGGAAGGACTCTACGGGAAGAGATCCGTAAGAAAATTGAGAAGTGGCAAGAGCCCCCTCCTGCAAAGCAACCTAAACCACTTCCAGTTCCTGATTCTGAACCTAAAAAGAAAAGAGGTGGTCGTCGGCTGAGGAAGATGAAGGAAAGGTAGGATAGTGTTTTTATCTTTAACTTTCTTGTAAACGTTTTTTTTCAAAGATTCATATGCTGATATCTCTCTTTACAGATATGCAATAACAGACATGCGGAAGCTGGCCAATCGGATGCAATTTGGTATTCCTGAAGAGAGTTCTTTGGGTAAGTTTTCTGTCTTTGGCTTGTTAGAAATCAAGTATACCTAAATTATAATATTCCTTGTGCCTTTTTTGTAGTAAATTTTTTTTTACTGATCAACAAAGATCAGTTTTGCTCTTGTTGTGTACATAGATGGTATCCTCTTACTAACCTCGATATAATTTAGGATGTCTTTTTTCTCGGTAACCAAATAGTTGTGTATGCACTTAACTAAAAAAATATTGTTTGCATTTCCAAGAAGAATAATATATTTTCATTTTCCATTTTTCTACGTGTCATATATGGAGAAGCTTCATTACTTAAATATTGTATTTCCAAGAAGCAGCTGATCCTCTAAATTAAGGATATGTCTTCAGTTTTCCTTGCTAATTAGCTCCATGACAATAGGTGATGGACTTGGGGAAGGTTATGGAATGCTTGGTCAGGCTGGGAGTGGCAAGCTGCGGGTGTCCATTGGTCAGAACAAACTTGCTGCAAAAGTTGCTAAGAAGTAAGCAATTCTTCTGCTTTTGATTGTTGGTTATTTCTATTTTCTGATTATGCCCCTTTTTTGTTGGTTCTCACAGTTGTTGAGAGTAGGATTATTTTAATTGATGGAAAAAAGAAAGCAATCAAGTTATATTCCTCCAGCATTCTGTAATGAGCTTTTAATTTTATACCATGTGCTGCTCATTATTATCAGGTTCAAGGAAAGGAATTATGGAAGTAGTGGTGCTACGTCTGGACTCACTTCAAGTTTAGCATTCACACCCGTTCAGGTTTCATTTCTTCTTTCTCACACATGGACTATCTTTGCCTTATTTCGAATCTCGTTTGAGTTTTGACTTCCAATTCAACTATCACTGAAAATTTGAAAAATCAATGTAAAACTGGAAGGCCTATTTCACCAATAAACTTGAGAATTGTCCATCCACTGATGGCTCATCTCTTGCTTTCTCATTCATTGCATCTGACCTAGATTTGCGAACTGATTTAAGCAATTGCTGTTTGTTTTCTCAAAGCATGGTTGATTTAGGATTATCCTTTCGCTTGTTTTAAACGCCTCTTTTCAGTGATTTAAGTTGTGTCTTTTCTCACTTTGCCACTTATTAATCTGTTGAATTCAGTGAAAACATCGGAAAATAACATAAGAACTGTTCTTATTCTCTCTTACAGGGTATTGAGCTGGCGAATCCACAGGCACACCAGCTTGGCAGTGGAACACAAAGCACCTATTTCTCAGAAATAGGAACATTCTCGAAGATAAAGAGGACCTAAACCATGTAGGATGTGTTACACATATGTTGGTCAGTTATTGTCAGGTCTTCTATGCTCACTAGTCATGATTTACAGAGCTTGATTAAATATGGAAGTAATAATCATGTCTAGACAGTATGGTTATGGTATTCTTCAGTTTGGGTGCTACTACCTCCTATGGTTGCAATATTACTGTTTAATTTTGATAAGTTTTGTATTTCCTCTAATAAAAAAAAAAATAATAACAAGAAAAAGGAAAAGAAGGAAAAGAACAAGCGCTCAAGAAGGTAAGGAATTCTTCCTCTTCCATCACTAAACATTTCCCCTGAGGTCGCCCCTCTTAATGACGCAGATGGCTTTTACTAAACAAAAACTTGAAGCTTCGAAATTCTAGTGCCATGGAGAGTGCTCGGTGAACAAATTACTTTAGATGAAATTGTCTGTTTCACCTTTTTAATGGAAAACTTTTGCTACTGAATTATTTTGTAGTTCAATGAGAATACAAATTATTTCGTGTAACTTGTTACTATAGCTTGTAGAGTGTTTTTTTGTTTGTTTGTTTGTTGTTTATTTTTTCATTTTTCTTATTTTCCTCGTCTCGTATGGAAGAAAATTAATAGCTTCCTTGCTTATGGATTGTTGCTTTGTGCTCGAAGGTTTCCCTTTAAATATGATCTTATTAAAAGCTAGGATAAAACCAGCTTCGGCTACTTTCTTTTTTGGTTTTTTGAATTCCGAAGACGCTAGTGGAGGAGCTTTATATGACATATTAGGTTGCGAACTGTCATGCCATTTTTCAATTCTAGGTCTATCTGCTTTCTCGTTTTCCATCATTTTTCACTCGTTCTTGTAAACCTGTTTGAGATGTCAATTGTCGTAGGAGTTCATGTTCTGTTGTCGTTATGTTCATATTTTCGTTTTCGGTCGTAGAGATGTTTTTATATTTCCATCGAAGCGCCAGAATTGGACTTTGGGGTGTTTGCAGGGCAATTGCAATTTTATTTTTTATTTTTGGGTACGTGACAACTTTAGTATACACGCTCTTCTTAGATGGAATACATAGTAGATACTTTTTCTCTCCACATTGTACTCTGTTAGGATAATATAATAATGCATATCTACTAGAATCAAGGACATAACGATGTAATTGCATCAAATGTGTGATTTCACTTGTGAATTCTTAAGTGCCTATGTTGTATGGTCATTGAAATTTTTTCAACATGTGGGCAACAAATAATTAATAATTGGATAAGATAATGATGAGAATCACGTATTATTATTCAGTCCAAGCAATGCACGCCAAAGATTCTGGGGATTTTCCTAACTTCTTTTTCCTACTTTGTACAACTTGCTTATATAATTTCTTTTATTAATGATGCTGATAATTTGATTATTTAAGAAGTTATATTAAAGGAAAAAGCTCTTCATCACAAATCGTCTAAAAACTTTAGCCACATGTTAATTAATTATTTCTTGTTAACAACTGTGGAGATTTCATAATATTAGGTCTCATTGAATTAGTTGGAAATTTAATAATGTTAGGTCTCATTATTAGTTGGCAACTACAAGAGCTGATTCTCACGCTGAGAATATTGCATGTGAGTAAGAGTAACATTTCCATCCTCTCCATGAAAATTACAAATGGAATTACGATTTTAGAGAAATTTGATCCGGCCTACGGCCTATTTCGGGCTCAAAATTGACTCTATTTAATCGAGACAAGTTGCTTACCAGCAACTATATTAACGTATTTGTTAAGATGTATACGCAACCGCAAGTATTAGAACAACTTTCAATATTTCTTTTTGAGTTTTTACCATTTTGTTTTCTCCGTAAGTTAATACGCGGGAACCATGAGTTAATGTAATCAATGGAAGGCTCACCTGCTCCCGCGAGCATCTGGTGCACATAACCCTTGAGTTTGAGTCTGATCAGAACCTCCTCGTACTAGCACGTAGTACTAGTCGACTACACATGTTGGCTAAATATTCACTATGGATACAAGGCCAAGAAATTATTATATAAGGGTAAAAAATAGATTTTGAGAGATGTGAAGTATTCTACAGAGAGTGCAAACTCTGGGAAATACACCTATTTGCTTTTTATGCAAGTGCGCACATATGAGACTATAGACGAAACATGCATACCTATATAAAAAAAGGTTCCAACCCAATACGTATTTCTGTAGGTATTTCTGTAGGTATTTGTACAGGATCTTTCACTGGAATTTTTTAATTTTCAATTCAGAACTCCTAGAATTATAGGTAGCTTGATTTTTTAACGAGGTATATAGGCAACTCAATTAAATCAGTTAGTGCGGCCATAATCTAAAATCCACTCAAATTCTCCCAAGTTACACAAGTAAATCTATGTCATGATAATTAGAACCAGAAGGTTTTCTTTTGCAAAAGATTGTAATTAAGAGGTTATATTTTAATCTGAACGAGAACTTAAAACTAATAAACTCTCGTGCTTTAAATTTGGCATTAATGAAATTATGTTGTATAATTTTCAATTTTTTTGTTACCCAATAGAGATGTCTAATGCCCAAAAAAAAAAATACTCAGGTAAAAAAAAAAGAAAAAAAAATAATTGCAAACTAATATATATATATATATATATATATATGCTAAATATGGTAATACGGTGTTTTTTATTGCCGTTATTATCAGACAATGACTATTTAGACTTAAGTCCAAACCAAGTCCGGTCCCAGACATTCCTCTCCTAAAATCAAAATGTCACCATCACTTTAAATTATGGTCACATCCCCTTTGATTTTTCGTTAGTTTGTCCAATTCAAATGCAAGTTTCGATCTTGGTAAGTTAAATACAGTTGAGTCATGAAGTATTCTTGAACAAAATTTTGTACTTTTTCATTGGAAAGCAAGTTTACTAGAGAGAGAGAGAGAGAGAGAGAGAGAGAGAGATGTTCAGATCAATCGAAGATAATAAAAATATTTATTCCAGGAAAGCATCCAAGTTCACAAAACATATATTTTTATCATCATCATCATCATCATTTGGTCACGCCTCAATTCATTACTTAATTGATGCCCTTCTCACAACTCTCCTTAATGTAATAATGCTTTATAAAAGAACTCAAACGGGAAGAAAATGCCTCCATAGAATTTAAAGCCATGCCGGGCTTTTCAAAGGTGTGACAACAGCCTTCACTTGCAAGTAGTTGTTGAGACAGTAAATGCCCTTTTCTCTTCCGATACCACTCATCTTGTATCCGCCGAAAGGAATTGCAGCATCAAAGACATCAAAGCAATTGACCCATACGGTACCAACGCGCAATGCGCGTGTCAGGGTGTTGGCAGTGTCCATGTTCTGTGTAAAGACTCCAGCAGCAAGACCGTAGTGAGTGTTATTTGCCCTTCTTATCACCTCATCAAGGTCCCTGCAATCAGCCAAGATGTTAGTCCTGATAGAATGGCAGAACCTTGTGGTGATATCTAAGCAATATATACAGAAAAGTTAAAATCACTTGCTTGAATTTCAAGATGGACTGAACTGGGCCAAATATCTCATCCTTTGCTATCAACATGTTGTCCTTGAAAAATGAGACAGTTATGTCAGTTTTATCATACTTCTAGTGTCTTTGTGGAAAATGGTTGCTTGGGATATGGTAAAGTCAATACCTTAACATCTGAGAAAACAGTGGGCTGAATAAAGTAACCCTTCGAGCCAATTTTGTCTCCCCCAGTTTCCAGCTTAGCTCCACTTTCTATTCCCGAGTTTATGTATTTCAGAACCTTGCTATATTGTTCCTGGTCAATCTGGTTCATGGAAGGAAAGCGTCAATATCTATCCCAATCAAAAGCTAAGTTTATTGATGTAAATAGAATCGCAGTTATGATGCAATCAAAGGCTTCCCATTCAGAATCCAATAGGACTTCCTTGAAGTGATCAGTTAAATGACAAGTAAAATCAAGCTAAAAGCTAAAGAATTCCCAAATGATCACAAAGGATAGCTATTAAAGTGAGCTGCCACTAACTTACTTGAGGGCCTTGTTCAATGCCGGCCTTGAATGGATCACCAACAGTACGTTTTATTGCACGTGCTTTTGCTTTCTCTACAAACTCGTCATATACACGCTCATGGACAAAAGTACGAGAACCAGCACAACAGCATTGTCCCTGCAGAAGAAAAGACATTCATATCAAAATGTGAATTTTTATCTTCTTCATATCGAACTGGTCCTGTTAAAAATGAAAATTTTAAGGCATACTTGATTAAAAAACAGAGAAAAATGGGCTAGCTCAACAGCCTGATCCACATCAGCATCTTCGAAAACAATAAAGGGGNNNNTCAGATTGCTTTCTGCGGCGTCTCTAAGTACAATTTTACCAGTCTCAGTTGAACCGGTAAAAGCAAGCTGCAAACAAACCATTAACAGTTTTAGCATGAATGCTAATTTGTTCAAATGCAAACAGGAAAACCAAGATCATTTTCACTTGTACTTAGAAAAATCCCAAAGATTCCCAATTTAGCAGCAATGACAAAAAAGATCAGATCGATTTGTTCATAGATTGCTCAAGGACAAAGAGGGCAACAAAATAGTGCGTATGATACCTTATCAACATCCATATGTTTAGCAAGAGCTCCTCCAGCAGTAGGACCATAACCAGAAATCACATTGACAACACCATCAGGAAGTCCAGCCTGCCAAAGAAAATACTTACTAAGAAACCTAATGGAGTAATCGACGATTTACACACGAAAGTTAACAGATAGGAGCATCCTATTGGCAAATATAGTTGAAAGCGAACCTGTTACAAGTGAAAAATATGAAAGTGAAAAATGAGAAAAGGTTTGATGAGCTACCTCCTGCAACAGCTTTACAGCATAGATAGCAGTTAGGGGAGTCTGCTCTGCAGTCTTCAAAACAACAGTGTTTCCACATGCTAATGCAGGCCCCAGCTTCCAAGCAAGCATGAGAAGAGGAAAGTTCCACGGAATAATCTGACCACAAACACCAATTGGTTCATGCAAGGTTTGCAAATGATATGGTCCATCGGGTTGAACTGTCAGACCGTGAATCTTATCCGCCCAACCTAAGGCATAAAAGCAGAGTTTAGAATTTTATTGAAAACCCAATGGAATGAATGGAGCTCTTAGACCATGTAGATTAAACAGGTATACCTGCATAGTACCGCAGAATACGTACCACCATAGGTTACTCAATATTAGCAGCCTGTTCATGTGGCTTTCCGTTGTTCCAAGTCTCAAGTTTTGCAAGTTCCTCAGTATGTTGTTCAAGCAAGTCAGCAAAACGGAAAAGTACTTTGGACCTTTCCTGTGTAGACATATGTTGTTAGAAACTCTATGAAGTATCGAATACGAACAGCAAGAACATACTCTCCCCCAGCAAAGTAAGGAAACAAGTAATAGTTAACTCACATAAGGAGTCAGCTTTGGCCATGGTCCTTCATCAAATGCCTTGCGAGCAGCAGCAACCGCCCGATTTATGTCTTCTGCGTCGCCTTCAGCAACGTGTGCAATCACATCTCCAGTTCTGGGGTCATATGTTGGAAAGGTTTTCCCTAAGACCATAAATAAGCACCATCAAAATGAATCAACAAATGGTCCTTTTATAGTTACAGTGTAATGTTTGTGTTAAATAAGAAAAATCGGCTTTTTAAGCACGCGGACGAACAAAATAGTAGAAAAACCTACCAGATGCTGAATCCACAAATGTCCCATCAATTAAAAGCTTAGTGTTATCAATACTAACAGATGGCTTGATGAGTTCCTCAGTAGCAGCAGCGGCAGCAGTGCTGTAGTTTCCAATAGCTCTAACCACAAGAGGAACTCTTCCAGTTCCTGATAAGAAACATACATACAAAAAATGTAACCTCTAGATTTTTGTGAACAAACCCATATATATCTCAGAATAAAATGGCTGGAAGAGCACTAACTATAGGACAAGATCATTTCTCTATTAAAGATGTCTTTCTTGCAAGTATCTAAAATAAAAGGAGTTACTCGGATTAATGATACATCTAGTGTTAGGTACCTCTCAGATATGTGACAACTTTCATTTTTTCTTTTGCATATTACGTTCTATTGAAGCAATAGTTTGCCCAAGTCAAGGAAAGTCGAAACAACGTCAAGATTATAACTTTTTTCTTTGACCCTTTTGTTTGTTTGATGAGAAAAACAGAGAAATAGAATTAGACATCTCAGTACAACATATTCTCTGTATAATATAGTTTCCAACACTGTCACCCTCATTGAAAGTCAACGATTTCTTTATCAAGAGCCAATACCAGAATAGAAGAACCAAAAAATAAAGTCTGAAAAAAAAAAATGAAGTTGGGCAAAAACCGAACCAAAAGGATATACCTTTCGAAAACAAAGCAGAACCAGAAGCAGAAGCGAATGAGCGAGACAGAAGGGATGACATCTTCAAAGCCGACATGGTCAACCAAAAACTCTCTTCTGCTTTTTGGTTTTTTGTGACTGTGCTGCTGGAGTGTGCTGTACTAAGTACATATATACACAAATATATGAGCAGGAAATCCTTACTAGAGAAAGAGAGTTGCTGACCCCAAATTGATGGCAACCCACCTCTGACTCTGACCAACTTAATGTGAGTGAGCTCGTGAAAATGGGAAAAGAGTATGCTCTTTCTTCCCAACTCATGTTAATAAATATATATAATATTTGATATAACGTGCTTCTGACCTTGCATTTTAATCATTATTTTTTTTTACTCCTATCTTTGTTTAAAAGTAACGACTCTCGTGTGTATGAATATTATTGAATTTGAATACGCAGTAAAGCCATAATAATATAGATCCGTCGTCGGATGGTTGTAACTTGTAGCCTTAGCTTTGTTACTAATATATGAGGTTTAAAGTTTGAAACTCCGATCTAAACAGGAAAAAAAAAAAAAAGGGTTCGGTCAAATATATAACCATACTAGAAGGCAACAGCGTTAAGACAAACAATTGTGTTAGTATCAAACAAAGGCTATTCAGACTTTGGACCATTACGTTGGATTTAAAAACGATTTTCGCGCTAAAGATTGGTCAATGAATATTTAAAAATTTTCTCAAAACAGTTGACTATAGTATTAATTCATGGCAAATAGGAACATATAAAGAAAAAAAATCAAATATCTTTTGTAGCTCATCAGCGGATCCTAATTTTACTGTCTTTTCAACTACGATCTTCCAATCTAAGCCTTAAGCACAACTGGATAAACATGTGAGCGTTGCGTACAATTTCTTAAAACTCACACTTTAAGTATTTGCAATTTTCTCAACGCATGATATTGCAAGAGTTTTGTTTTACAGAAAATAGGAAGACTCTTTTTTTTCTCTCTAATTTATGGAAGCTCTGTAGAAAATAATACGTAGTATCTAATCTTTTATTCTTTTTATCTACTAGAGTTTCCTTTATATATATATATATATATATATATATTTATTAAACTATTTAATAAATAATATATTAATCAAATTAATATATACATAACTTATTTTAAAAAACGTTACCTAACTTTTTTTTATATTGAATGTAAACTTATATATATATATATATATATATATATATATATATATATATATAAACTAACAGATAATTTATTCTTCAAGAAAGAGTGTTTCACTTTTAGTCAGTTTCCCAATTTTTATTTATCTAATTATCTGATAATTAGATATTTTTAAATTCAAAATTTAAACAAATTAGGAAACTTATCTCTCCATAAATTTCAATTAATTAATTCACAATTAATCAATTAATTAATTAATTACAATTATTAATTGCATATAGATAAATTATTTATGCAGACAAAGTGTGCAGTAATAGAAATAATGTAATATCTAGTACAGTGTTTGTAAGAGGTGGAATTAGGGACCTATGGACCTGTAATTCAAGCTCCAATAAATTATGACAACTAATAAAACTCTTTAGTTAATTTGTCTAATTTATTAATTCTAGTATTACTCCACTAAAAATCCGGAATTGCATTCTTGAAATTACAGAATTAATTTACTCAGAAAACAATGAGCAATCCATCGATTTAATCATTACATTTAGTTCAATCCTCCATAGACAATTCATAATTAGAGCTAGATCATGTTCCGTTTACCTCTCCAATTATATCTTTATCCTTGTGTACCACTGATTCTCTAATGAACAATTAATTTATAAATCTATTATAAATTGAGTACTTAAACTGTTCAAGTCCTGAATCAATACACAAAAGAATCATTTTTCTAGCTTCCTAATGGAAGGAATGGATTCCATATCTGTAAGTTACATTCCCAATTACTCATCTCATCATGCTCCCAAGATACAAGTATTTCGATCTGTTTAAAAACAAACTTTTAACAAGTATGTCAAAGAACATAATGTTATAAATAGGAGTCTATAACTACTCAAGATTAAGATTGATCTATATATGATCATCTAGTGACATTATTTGAACTCTCAACAGTTAACCGAATTTATGTGAGATTCAAATCAAGTTTGCTCCAGTCCTATATAATTAAATTATATAAAGTACCTCCATTATGAGGTCAACACATCAATAGTCCGGATAAGACTATTACATTTTTAATGTTAATAGACCGTACTTATAATATTTAATTAAAGATCTCAAACTTTAATTGATTATTATGGACTATATTAAGTTTATTATCCATAAATTTAATCCTCATGTATATAACACTTATATACTAAATTTATGGTCACATAAATAAACCAGAGATTTTTTGATATTTAATGACATACCAATTATGCACAAATTCAAATAGAAAAATGTCATTTTATTAATTCAACAAATATCCAAAATATATATACTTTTAGAGCATAAACCCTAACAATTTCCCACTTGTCCTAAAGCAGGTGAGACATGTCTCTCAATCCTAAACCCTCCAAGTGACTCTCAAAAGTCTTCGCTGGAAGCGTTTTTGTAAAAAGATAAGCAATGTTATTTTCGGATGCTATCTTCATAACGGCCATATCTCCTCGATGTACTATCTCTCTAATCAGGTGATACTTCCTCTCTATATGCTTTCCTCTCTTGTGACTTCTTGGTTATTTTGAATTCGCCACCGCTCCACTTTTGTCGCAGTATAAAGTCAGTGGCTTATTCATATTTGGAACAACTTCCAAATCAGTAAAGAACTTTCTGAGCCAAACTGCTTCTTTAGCTGCTTCACAAGCTGCTTGTATTATGCTTCCATAGTAGAATCTGCAGTGCTGGATTGTTTAATACTTCTCCAGATAACGGCTCTACCACCAAGAGTGAACTCTAACCAAGACGTCGACTTTCAAGTATCTTTATCTGATTGAAAATCAAAATCAGTGTAACCAGTAGGAATCAAGTCCTGACTGGAATAAACTAGCATATAATTTCTCGTTCTTCTAAGATACTTGAGAATATGCTTTATTGATATCCAGTGATCTAATCCTTGATTTGATTGAAAATGACTGACTATCCCTACTGCGTAGCATATGTTAGGCCTAGTACACAACATGGCATACATAAGGCTGCCAACTGCAGACGCATAAGGAACCCGTCTCATATCCTCTTTCTCTTGAGGTGTCTTGGAACATTGTTCTTTGGAAAAGATAACTCTATGTTGAGAAGGTAATTGTCCTTTCTTGGAGTTTTGCATCGAAAAATGAATGAGCACCTTATCCATGTAAGATGCTTGAGACAGTGCTAAAAGTCTGTTTTTGTGATCTCGAATAATCTAGATCCTAAGCACATAACTTGCTTCTCCCAAATCTTTCATTTGGAATTGCTCGGCTAGCCACTTCTTTATATTAGGTAATATTTTCACATTATTCCCAATAAGCAAAATATCATCTAATAAAGAACTAGGAAGACCACTTTCTTGTCTTTGATGTACTTGTATACACAAGGTTTATCGACATTTTGATCGAAACCATAAGATTAATCGTCTCATCAAATCTTAGATTCTGTGATCTAGAAGCTTGCTTAAGTCCATAAATAGACCTAAGTAGCTTGTAAACTTTCTGCTCTTGGTCTTTAGCTACAAAACCTTCTGGTTGCACCATATAGATGCTTTCTTCAAGACAGCCATTCAAAAAAACTGTCTTGACGTCTATTTGCCATATTTCATAGTCTAAACATGCAGCAATAGATAAGAGGATATGTATGGATTTAAGCATGGTTACTGGTGAGAAAGTCTCTTCATAATCAACTCCCTCTTTTTGGGTATAACCCTTTGCCACTAACTTTGCCTTGAACGTTTCACCTTTTTCATCTGCACCTCTTTTTCTTTTATAGATCCATTTACATCTAATAGGTCTGACATCTTCAGGTGGATCTACAAGTTTCCAGACAGAATTGGAATACATGGATTTCATTTCTTGGTTCATAGCCTCTTGCCATTTTTCCTTATCAGAATCTTCCATTGCATGCTTGTATGTCAATGGGTCATCTTGGCTACTATCGGAAACAACAACATGTGCTTCT
>JXTB01000141.1:694347-724564 GCA_002914805.1 Parasponia andersonii
ATCTCATTATTAAGAAAAGAAACACCAAACATTTATTCAAATAGTCTTGAAATAGAAATCAAATTCCTACGAAAACTAGGAATAAAGTAAACATTGTTCAATGACAAAAATTTTTTTCTAAAATAAAGACGGACAACTCCTACTGCTTTTGTCAAAACTTTGGCTCCATTGCCTATTCTCATTGTGAATTCCCCGTCGGCAAGCTCCCTTGAAGAACTAAGCATCTGAAAAAAGAACAAATATAATTAGTGGCTCCTGAATCAACTATCCAGTGAGATATATCAAATAAATCTTCTTCCACTAAATAAGCTTCTAAAACAAGTAAATCATATTTACCTTTCTTCTTCTCTTTCAATTTAGAGAGATACTTATTACAGTTTCTCTTCCAATGCCTATCAACTCCGCAGTGAAAATATTTTTCCTTAGGCATTTTGTCCTTGGAGATGTTCTTCTTGGTGCTTGTATTGCCCTTCTTACTTTTTTTAGGCTTAGATCTAGAGGTACTCTTGCTCTTTCTCTTCTTGTTTTTGTTAGAGGTAGAGGGATTTTCTTCTAGAATATTTACTTCAACAACAGTTGCTGAGTCATCTTTACCTTTATCTTTCGATATCGATTCAAAGGTTTGCAATTTATTGAGCAGTTGAGTCATTGTATAATTCAACTTATTCATAACATAGTTGCTCTTGAACTGAAGCAAATCAGGTGAGAGTGATTCCAGAATCATACTCACTTGGGAGCGGTCATCGATCACAGCTCCGTGAACTTCAGCCTCTCCAAAGTAATTGATCATATTCAAAACATGATCTCTCACTGGAGTTCCTTTCTTCATCTTCATATTCATAGCCTTTTTGATGGCGTCATGACAAGATTGATCATATTGTTGCCCAAACATAGCCTGGAGAGACTCCATTATCTCATAAGCAGTCTCCTTCTTTTCGTGCTTAACTTTAAGCACGTCGGTCATGCCTGCTAACATGTAACAGCGAGCCTTATTATTGGCATGAGTCCACTTTTCATAGCTTTTTCGTGCAGCACGAGTAGTATTAGCAGTGAGTTGTGGAGGACATTCCTCTGTAAGCACAAACTTGTAGTCTTCACTAATAAGCACGATGTTCATATTACTTTTTCACTTGATAAAAGTATCTCCAGTTAATTTTTCATTTGCAAGTAAAGTGATAATGGGATTCGAGGTTGACATTTTTTGCTGAAATTAAACAATAAAATAACATTCAACATATTTGAATATAAATATCACAAAGAATTCGGAATAGTAAACGTGATGCATGATGCAGGTAAGTAAACACATAAACTTATCTACTAATTCTATGGTAATTCAATTTTCTCTAATTAGGTGCTGTCGTAGGATAAGTCATATAATTATTAATTAATTTAGACATTCTCAATTAATAAATAAAATATCAAAATATCTTATATTTTCTTTTATTTATTAACTACAGTTTTATGGTCAAGATACTATTAATAATTTAATTGTCTCCTCATGAGTGTGACCAATTATTTCAGATTTTAGCAACTTAACTCAAAATTGTCACTGTAGGGTAGGTCAATTTTGAAATACATTCTAAAATCTTATCTCTTGGAAATTAAGTCTTGTTATTAATTTAAATGGATACCCTTCGTAGGGAGGACGAAATCTAAGCGTCTCTAGACACCAATTAAATCTTACGGTGCTTAATTAATAATGGAGACCGTGGGATATATTGTCATATACCCCTCTCCCATTTATTATTTAAAAATCTTATATGTTTTTACTAATAAAAATCTTATATGTTTTTACTAATAAAAATATAATGTTTTATTTAACCTAGTTGTTATATCCAATGTAATTTTCTAGGTTAAACTATTAGTCCAATCTTATTGGTCCTAAATAAATTACTAGATTTTCTAAAAATCTAAATTTATTATTATAGGAATAATTTGGCTAATCTAATTAATAAGAAAAGCCTAAATTAAATAAGTGTGATATTACCAAAATTTAACTATTAAATTTAAATCACATTATTCAATTTTTTTATTCTTATTTAATTATTTAATCTAATTAAATTAGTCATATTCTAACTAAACTATTTTAGCGTGAATATAACATGTATGCATGATATTCATAAATGACTATGAGTGAGTATAACGAATGTCATGTTATTATGCATGGTCATGTTATACATATCACATATAATATAACAATAAAATAATATTTGGCCGGGTCTCTTAGAAAATTACAACCCAATAAAATAATAAAATTACAAAAAGTTAAAAGCACGCAGGCCTGAAAACTATCCGTTGGTCTTCTTGGGCCTCCTCTCTTTTTTTGGAATTTTTACATATCATATTTGTAAAAAGTGATACTCCTATAAATAGTTTTTATAAAACTAGCTTAGCCCATATAATTATCTAAATAATCATTTGGGCCTGGATCTGGGTTGGCCCAATTTTTTTTAAAAAAAAACGTTAACTATATATATATATTATATTAAGTTACATATATATATATATATATTATATTAAAAAAAAACGTTTCCTTTTAATATGCAAATTGTAACATACATATTAATTTATATATATATAACATATATAATATATATATATATATTATATTTTTAAAAAAAAACATTTTTTTTGTATAATTCTTTGGAGCATCGGGTCAGCTTCAAACAGAAACATCTGCATCGTCTTCTTTGTATATTATACGGAAAAAAAAAATACAACAAAACCTATACCCCAAAATTAGGGTTTACATATTTTGATCTAATCAAAATAAATTTCTAAAAGATTTAAAACCTAAGGAACCATATAATTAACGACCAAATATTAACCATACATCTATCATATGATAACTCATTCATTCATCATCAAATACATATAAAAAATAATGCAATACCCACTCATGCATACAAATAATTAACATTATATACTCATATAACTGCTCTAGTACCAATTGTTGGATTTAAAAATGGTTTTCACAGCGGAAGATTAACCCAAGAACATTCAAAAATTTTCTCAAAACAATTGACTATATGAGTGTATTGTATTAATTCATAGCAAATAGGATCATACAAAGAAAATAGATCTAATACCTCTTGTAGCCTATCAGTGGATCTTAGCTTTACTGTCTTCTCAACCACGATATTTCAATCCAAGCCTCAAGCACAACTGGATGAACGTGTGGGCATTGCGTACAATTTCTTAACACTTTAGGCATTTGCAATTTTCTCAACACATGAGAATGCAAGAGTTTTATTCTATAGAGAATATGAAGACTCTCTTCTTTTTTTCTCTAATTTATGGAGGCTCTGTAGAAAATAATACGTAGTATCTAATCTTTTTTTTTATCTACTAGTATTTCTTATATATATATATTTATTAAACTATTTAGTAAATAATGTATTAATCAAATTAATATATATATAACCTTTTAAAAAAAACATTACCTAAATTTTTTTTATATTAAACGTAAACTTATATATATATGTATATATTTAATCTAATTAATTAATCAATATATATATATATATATATATATATATATATATATAAACTAGCAGATAATTCACTCATTCAAAAAAGAGTATTTCACTTTTAGGTAGTTTCCCAATTTCTATTTATCTAATTATCTAGTAATTAGATATTTTTAAATTCAAAATTTAAACAAATTAGGAAACTTATCTCTCCATAAATTTCAATTAATTAATTAATTAATTAATAAAAATTATTAATTACATATAGATAAACTTTTTATCTAGACAAAGTGTGCAGTAACAGAAATAATATAATATCTAGTACAGTGTTTGTAAGAGGTGGAATTGGGGACCTATGGACTTGTAATTCAAGCTCCAATAAATTATGACAATTAATAAAACTCTTTAGTTAATTTGTCTAATTTATTAATTCCAGTATTACTCCACTAAAAATCCAGAATTGCACTCTTGAAATTACAGAATTAATTTACTCAGAAAACAGTGAGTAGTCCATCGATTTAATCATTACATTTAGTTCAATCCTCCATAGACAATTCATAATTAGAGCTAGGTCATGTTCTATTTACCTCTCCAATTACATTTTTATCCTTGTGTACCATTGATTCTCTAATGAACAATTCATTTATAAATCTATTATAAATTGAGTACTCAAACTGTTCAAGTCCTGAATCAATACACAAGGAAATCATCTTTCTAGCTTCCTAATGGAATGAATGGATTCCATATCTGTAAGTTACATTCCCAACTACTCATCTCATCATGCTCCCAAGATACAAGTATTTCGATCTGTTTAAAAACAAACATTTAACAAGTATGTCAAAGAACATAATGTTATAAATAGGAGTCTATAATTACTCAGGATTAAGATTGATCAATATATGATCATCTAGTGACATTAGGTGAACTCTCAACAGTTAACTGAATTTATGTGAGATTCAAATCATGTCTGGTCCAGTCCTATATAATCAAATTATATAAAGTATCTCCATTGTGATGTCAACATATCAATAGTCCGGATAAAACTATTACATTCTTAATGTTAATAGATCGTACTAATAATATTTAATTAAAAATCTCAAACTTTAATTAATTATTATGGACTATATTTAGTTTATTATTCATAAATTTAATCTTCATGTATATAACACTTATATACTAAATTTATTGTCACATAAATAAACTGTGAATTTTTTAATATTTAATAATATACTAATTATGCACAAATTCAAATAAAAAATGTCATTTTATTAATTAAACAAATACCAAAATATACATATTTTTAGGGCATAAACCTTAACACATTAAACACCAAACAAGAAGACATGAAAGAGTTTCAAAGAGTTGTGAATTGGACAATTTTTTTTTCGTCTTTCTATTTTTTTGTTGGTGGGAAAAAGCCTATGCGGTAAGGACGTGGCATTCTTAAACTAAATAACCATGTAATAGACTCGTGTTACATGTTCGTATTAGATTAACCATTTAAGGTTAAATTAAAATCGAAGGCCTAATAATTCACTCTAGTTCCTTCATGTTCATGGGTTCTTTTCCGTTGACATTTAGTTTTATTTTTTAGGTACAAATTTAATGTTCAACTTCTAACAGCACGTATATGGTCCCTCTAGTTGCTTCACGGGTTTCTTTCGGTTGACATATCTGATTATTATTACCATTGGGAAATTTTATGTAGATTTATTTTTTTCACACAAAAAACCTCGTAGTTTTATTATTCGGTTCATTTTAACATTATGGTTCCTCTAGTTGCTTAGTTCTTTCCCGGTGACATTTCCGATTACTATTCACTACCATTAGAAAAAATTATGTAGTTTTATTTTCTTAGGTAAGAATTTTATGTAATTTGTTATTCAAATTTTAACATGTTTATGGTCCTTTATTAGGATAGGAAAGACGAAAAAATGATTCCAATTAAAGTACGGATCATGTAGAATATTTTTTTTAAGATGAGGTCGAAGACGTTGCCGGTTGCTCGTTAAATAAGCTAACATTTGTCTCGACAAAGTTATTAGTGGCTAGCCCATAGGCCTGCTTGAAATTAAGTAACTGATTCTCTTTTCTCTTTTTTTTTTTTTAAAAAAAAAATTAAAAAAAATAAATAAATCTAGTTGTCACGATTCTATTTCTGTGTATCTGTTAAGACAAAATCATATTAATAATATGAAGAAACATTGTAAACAACAAAATCTGTAAAGGTTTGAAATATATATTAATGGTTTCACCCCTCAAAAAAGATATCTATATATTAATGGTTTCTGATAGATCAATATCTTAAAGGATGAGTTGAAATTGCCGGCAAGTGATTTGTGCTTGATAAAATATTTAAATTATTGTCCTGGCCAGCTAAGGCATGTGTTAAAAAAAAGTATATTTTTCATTTAAAAAATTGTACTAGATAATCAAATTTAGTGGATCATTGGATTAAATATTACATGAAATATCTCATCATGATTCAGGTTGTATAAATAAAATAAAAAAAATTAGGAAATCCCTAAACTCTTGGCATGCATTACCTGGACGGAATCATATACCTTATCTAATTCCTTTTTTTTTTTTTTTCCCTCTCTATATACCTTATCTAATTAATTCTCTGTGTGTTGCAACCAGATCCCATCATTATATGCAGTGATTTTTAATACGTACGTGTCACATTTGCAAGTTATTTATATTTTAACACAACTCAGTCGCATAAATTATTAAGAAGTCGTACTCCAACTCAATAACAATAGCTTTCCTTTTTCTTTGGAATAATATTAGGAATATACATAATATGCACACGTCGTTGTGTATATCTTATGCGTATATTTTATATTTTATGTGTATTTAGTATTATTCTTTTATTTAATTCTAGACAATCCAAGTGGAACCAAATTCACAAATTAAAAGACGAAAATATATTTTATTGGTGCCTTTCTCTTTTCTGTCATTGTGTATTTATCCTATGTACATAATATTTTATGTATATCTAGTATTACTCTTTTCTTTGATTCTACACAATTCAAATGGAACCAAATTCACAACTTAAAAGACGAAAATATATATATTTTGTTGGCGTCTTTCTCTTTTTTCAATTCATGAGCTATAACCGACTATTACATTTCAGTTAGCTCTAGTAAAAACTATAAATCATTGAAAAAGGAGGAGGAGGGAAGTATTAGTAAGAACTATTTTATAAAGAGTAACTAAACGTGGATTTGACCCATGAAAACGGGTTGGCCTAATATTAATGTTTGGTTGCCCAAAAACTGGCCCAGTTTTGTAAAACAAAGCGTGGAATTGACATTATCTCCGTTCCTCAATTAGATCATAAATATATGTCATTGTATAGTTACTTAAATTATATTATGAAATCAAAATCAGAAAACTATTAAGATTGTGTTTCCCTTTCACAAATTTTGCAAATTACTTGTTTTTTAATTGTGCAAGTAAATACATGAATAAAGATAGAAAAATTTTCTTATATCCTTTCCCAGTCCCCTATATATATATATATATATATTGTTCAAAGAACCAAAAAGTTCTAATATGTAAGGAAAAATCCTTGTAATTGATGTATGATCATAAGCGTTAGAATATTAAGAAGAACTGAAAAGGACTAAAACCATAATAAATAATCTCATTGTTTGTGGATCTCTGGAGAAAATAGTATAAACTATATGTAATCATGTTGTCTAGTTTAAGAAAGAAAAAGATTGGAAAATCTACGCGGATGTACAGACTCTTATTATAGCCCTTCTCGTTTTGCATTTCCCTGAAAGTGAGACTACGAGATTTCGAACTTGAGACATAAAGCATGGGAGACTTATGCCAGGCGTCCTTACTACTACACCACCACCTCGGTGGTGACCCTTGTAGCCCGTCGCTATAAAGAGTTGCCTTCCTAATTTGTTAAAGAGAGATTTTATTTACATCCAAACATATATAAAAGGACCTATTATTTTAAGAAAATGACTAAATAACACATCTTCTTGAAACTAAAAAAAACAATTGTACACCACCTTCTCCTTGCTGCTCCCTTACCCTCTAACGGAACTAAACTCGTACCATAAATTTGACAGTTCATAAAATATTTTTTTTTTCTTTTAATCTTAATAATTTTCTCTCGATATTTTTTACCATAAAAAGAAGTGCATTATTAATTTTTATTAATTAAAATAATATTTATGGATATGTAAGAAAAATAATAGATTGGTNTATAAAAAAATATTCTGAGATTTAGGTGTTCTATAATTGAAACTCCAAAGTTTGTACTCTACAAAATAATACCCTGAAATTAAGAATTTCTAAAAATTGATACCTTGAGTTGATTTTTTAAATAACTTTAACTGATAAAAGATAATAATATCCTCAAAATTAAAGAAAATATAAGGCTAATGTAGTTTTACTGGAGGATATTATTATTTTTATGTTACTAAAATTGGTCAAAAAGCCAGTTAAATGTATTAATTTTCAAATTTTTTTAATCTCATATATTATTTTGCTAAGTCCAAATTTCAGAATTTAAATTACAGAATACTCATTCATAGTTTTTATTTGTTACAGTTCACCCAAAAACAAAAACAAAAAAAACAAAAAATAAATAAACAAAAAAGGTTAATAATAACCTAGGATCTCCAAAGTTTACCAAACCTATCAATTAAGTCATATTCTTTATTTGTTAGCTTTTAACTTCCCAAGTTTACTATTTTTGTTTCGTAATTTGTTAGTCGTTTTTTCAATTTCGGTTAGTTTTTTTCTGGTGAAGCACATGTGCATAAGTGCATTTGCACATAGTCCACTATACATGGGTCTATGGGTCTTAGGAGTAGAGATGTTAACTGGACCATGCTATATCGGTTAAAGTACATTTAGTTGCAACACATTCGTGCTTCAAACTGTGCTAGGCGGAGTATAATTACTAATCGTGTCGTGTCATACCGTGCCTAACCTGTTACATATTTATGTCTATGCCTAATTTCGTGCCGTAATTGCGTCGTTAACGTGTCATTATTGTGTTTATCTATTTTCGCATCTTATTGTTTCCATTTTTGATATTATACTATTATTATGCCTAATCGTATTTATTTATGATATTGTACTATTTTCGTACTTATCTATATCATGTCGTGCTAGCTTGTAATTATGTCATATCCGTACCGACCTATTAGTACCAGTCTGTCTATTTTGATACCATTACTTAGGAGTTAAGTGTCCTCTACCTCTACTACTTCGTTTGCCACACAAGTTTCTTGGCCACTCATGAAAAAATACTAATAATAACAAAAGTACTAGATTGCTTTTCTCAGTATTTTTGTTTTCCTTAGAATCATATTTTATCAATAAATCTATGGCTTCTAGAGTGATATTTTATCAATAAATCTATGGCTTCTTATGCTGAAATTGTTGAAAAAATAGGAGAAAAAATAGAAGAAGAAAAAAACTCTATTTTTTTTTGGTGAATATTAATTTACAACGTCGAAAATGATTGTACTTTTCGAGATTTAATACTAATATGATTGCAAGGTTGAATCAAAACCTTTTTCATTGTTAACCAAATGAAAGAGACAACGAAGTCAGTTGAATTTATTTGGAGTACCACCATTAGGGTACTTTAGGAATAGTGAAAATAAAGACACATCTATTGTAGAAAGAATAATTCAATCTATCCTAAAATTTGTACCAAATTTTTAATATCAACACATATGATATGTGAGTTGGTATAATACAATAGGTGAATATGATTGGTTTATTTGTGGTAAGTTTTAGTATACAAATTAAATAATAACAATTAATATGCTATATATTTTGGTATTAAAAGATTGGTAACAATCTTGGTACACCTAGCATCATCTTTATAGAAAATAGTAAATATGTTGTCTTAGAAAAGTTCTCAAATGGTATGAAATAACGGATGAAATTTTAAGGTGTTATAAGAAAAGAACCATATTTTGAGTAAAATATATATATATATATATATATATATATTTTTCAAATAATGTAGCAAAATTATTGGTTTGTTAGTGTAAATATTGAGTAAAATATAGTGTACTCGATATAAAAACTAATATATTCACTATATAAATTAACGTTAATATACAAAAAGATATGCAAAGTGCAAGAATATTATATATATAGTTTTCAATCCAATAGGTATTTTTTTACTTATCTATATGTATTTTTTGTAGTCATTGGATCAATTATCTAACGATTACTATAATTTGAGTAGTTAGAACAAAATAATAAAAATAAATATCTATTATTTAATATTCTTATTTCTTCACATTTTATCATAAAAAATGCCCATCGTAAATTTTAATTAGACAAAATAATATCTATCCATACAAATAAAATATATCTACCGAATTGGTATATATATACTCGTTCGTGTAACTATAGAAGTTAAAAAGGAAACAAGAAAACGAATATTTATCAGAATAAAATGTAAAAAAAGGACATCTACTCTAATTTCCAATTTTTTTTAAGTTAGTTAGGTGGTCAGGACAAGACCAACTAAGAGAAGATTTTCAAGCTTTTCGAAATTAAATATTACATTTTTTAAAATCAAAATCAAATATATCATTTAACAGATTAGAGAAAATAAGAAAAAAGAATGGTAAAAAACAAAAAAAAGCAAATGTAGACACATAAAGAAGCAAAGCTGGAAACAAAATCTGACCCTGAAAGTTACTTCTTTTTTTTAAGGGACCCTAAAACTTACTTTTTATTACTACAAATTATTAAATTAAACAAACTGAAATTAGAAATTGGATAAATATTACAAAAATAGTAAGCCTAGAGAGTTAAAAAGCTAAATTTAAGTACTAAAGTGATACCTCCTGTAAAAGCCGGGGACCCTATTAATTGGCTACTGCATATTCACACACGAGTTTCCACGAAAATGTCTCAAACTCAAATGAGTGCGGTTACGAGCCTTTACTTTTGAAAAAACAGAAAAAAAAAGATATCTTAATATTTGGAAAGAAAGAGCACTCTTTTACCATTCTCATGAGCTCACGTTGAGTCGTTAGGTGGTGGGTTGCCCACGATATTGGGGTCAGAATCTCTCGTTTCTCTGATTAAAAAATTATTATATCCCAAGCCAAATCTCGAGGAATGATTTCTTGCTGATATATATATATATATATATAACCAGCAGAGTCACAAGAAAAACATAAGAGGGAGGCCGGAGGGAGAGACGTATAAGTTTTTTTGGTTGATCATGGCGGCTATAAAGATGTCATCCCTTTTGTCTCGCTCATTCACTTCCATTTCTGGTTCTGCTTTGCTTTCTAAAGGTAAATCTTTTTGCTTATAGGGTGTAGGAAACTATTAACTATTCAGAGAGTATGCGTGACTGAGATTTCTAATTCTATTTCAGAGTTTTTCTCATAACAAAAAAATGAAAGGGGTAAAGAAAAAGTCATAATCCTTTGACCTATTTTCTATTCTCCCTTTGGTTGACAATGACATGGGGAAAATATAGTTTGGATAGATCTTAATGTGCAAAAGAAAAAACAAAAAAATTGATGTTACATTTGTGGGATTTTCATATCTGAAGGTACAAACTAGATGTATCTTTTCTGTCACATATTTGATGGTGGCGGAACAAATGTCTCCCTCTCTTTCTTGCTCTCCCTGATCCTTGTTACCTGCCCCACTTTATGTCTTTGAAAATGGCAGGCTTTTGAAATTTTAAGAATAGTACACATTGAATGAGTTGCTACTTTTATTCTATTTGCTTTGCTAGAAAGGCATTTTTAACGGTGCCGCTCCAGGCAGAGCGATTAATTCGAGTCTTTTGTCTGATTACTTATCTGGGTTCGTTCACTAAAATCTAGAGGTTACATTTGTTGGATTATTCTTATCAGGAAGAGTTCCTGTTGCGGTTAGAGCTATTGGTAACTATAGCACTGCTACTGCTACCGAGGAACTCATCAAGCCATCTGTTAGTATTGATCACACTAAGCTTTTGATTGATGGGAAATTTGTGGATTCAGCATCAGGTGAGTCTTTCTACCGTTTTGCTATTCGTTCTTTCTCACTTATGGAAAGCCGAAATTTTTTAATGACTCAAAAGACCATTTACTGATTCCTTTTGGTGGAGCTTCTTATGGTCTCAGGGAAAACCTTTCCAACATTTGACCCCAGAACGGGAGATGTGATTGCACATGTTGCTGAAGGCGACGCAGAAGACATTAATCGGGCAGTTGCTGCTGCTCGCAAGGCATTTGATGAAGGACCATGGCCAAAGATGACTCCTTATGTAAGTTAACTATGACCTGTTTACTTCCTTTACTATTGCAGGTTACGTTCTTTCCTTCTTGTTGGATACTTCATAGTCTCTAACAAGATATATCTACACAGGAAAGGTCCAAAATACTTTTACGATTTGCTGACTTGCTTGAACAACATAATGATGAACTTGCAAAACTTGAGACTTGGAACAACGGGAAGCCCTATGAGCAGGCTGCTAACATTGAGGTACCTATGGTGGTACGTCTTCTACGGTACTATGCAGGTATACATGTTTTAAATGGTTTTGAGTTCCATTCATTCCATTGGGTTTCCAATAAAATTCTAACCTGCTTTTATTTCATAGGTTGGGCGGATAAGATTCATGGTCTGACAGTTCAACCCGATGGACCATATCATTTGCAAACCTTGCATGAACCAATTGGTGTTTGTGGTCAGATTATTCCATGGAACTTTCCTCTTCTCATGCTTGCTTGGAAGCTGGGGCCTGCATTAGCATGTGGAAACACCGTTGTTTTGAAGACTGCAGAGCAGACTCCCCTAACTGCTATCTATGCTGTAAAGCTGTTGCAGGAGGTAGTTCATCAAACTTCTTTTCTTTTTTTTTTTTTTAGATGTTTACAATTGTCACATGTAACAACGGTTCGCTTTCAACTAGATTTGGGAATAGGTTGCTCCTATCTGTTAACTTTCATGTGTAAATGGTAGATTACTCGATTAGGTTTCTTAATAAGTATATTCTTTGACAGGCTGGACTTCCTAATGGTGTTGTCAATGTGATTTCTGGTTATGGTCCTACTGCTGGAGGAGCTCTGGCCAAACATATGGATGTTGATAAGGTATCATATGCACTAATATGTGCATGATCTTATTCAAGTGTGTCTTTTTTTTAAAAAAAAAAAAAAAAAGCGTATCTATGAACGAATTGGATCCTTTTGGCATTGCTGCTAAATTGGGAATCTTGGATTGTTTGTAACAAGTAAAGTTGATCCTAGTGTTCCAGTTTGCATCTGATTTTGTTCTAGAACAAACTTGCCTTCATGCTAAAACTGTCAATGGTCTGTTTGCAGCTTGCTTTTACCGGTTCAACTGAGACTGGTAAGTTTGTACTCAGAGATGCCGCACAAAGCAATCTGAAACCGGTAACTTTGGAGCTTGGGGGAAAATCCCCCTTTATTGTTTTCAATGATGCTGACGTGGATCAGGCTGTTGAGCTGGCCCATTTTTCTCTGTTCTTTAATCAAGTATGCCCTTAAAATTTTCTTTGAAAAAAGACTACTTCGATTTAAAGAAGATAAATTTCATATTTTGATATGAATGCCTTCTCTTCTGCAGGGACAATGCTGTTGTGCTGGTTCTCGTACTTTTGTCCATGAGCGTGTGTATGACGAGTTTGTAGAGAAAGCAAAGGCACGTGCAATAAGACGTACAGTGGGTGATCCATTCAAGGCCGGCATTGAACAAGGTCCTCAGGTAAATCGGTGGCAGCTCCATTTTATAGCAACCCTTCTGTGATCATTTTGGAATTCTCTAGATTTTAGGTTCATTTTTATTTATCATTTACAGAACACATCAAGGAAGCCTCAGTTGCATTTTGATATTAGATTCTGAATAGGAAGTTTTTCATTGCATCATAACTGCCATTCTATTTGTTACATGAATAAACTTAGCTTTTGTTCTGATATCGATTGACACTTGTCCTTTGCGAATCAGATTGACGACGAACAGTATAACAAGGTCCTGAAGTACATAAAATCAGGAATAGAAAGTGGAGCTAAGCTGGAAACTGGAGGAGAGAAATTTGGATCGAAGGGTTACTTTATTCAGCCCACTGTTTTCTCAGGTGTTAAGGTATTGCCTTTACCATATCCCAAGCAATCATTTTTCACAAAGACGTAGCATGCTTATGATAAACCCGACATTCTATTTCTTTTGTCTAGGACGACATGTTGATAGCAAAGGAGGAGATATTTGGCCCAGTTCAGTCCATCTTGAAATTCAGGTAAGTGATTAACTTATCTGTATAGATAATGTCATCAGCACAGAGTTTTGCCATTAATAATAGGATTAACATTTTGACTGATCGTAGGGACCTTGATGAGGTGATTAGAAGGGCAAATAAGACTAACTATGGTCTGGCTGCTGGAGTCTTTACAAATAACATAGACACTGCTAACACCCTGACCCGCGCATTGCGAGTNTGCTGCAATTCCTTTCGGCGGATACAAGATGAGTGGTATCGGAAGAGAGAAAGGTGTTTACAGTCTCAATAACTACTTGCAAGTGAAGGCTGTTGTCACACCTCTGAAAAACCCAGCATGGCTTTAAATTCTATAGAAGTCATTTTCTTCCCATTTGAATTCCTTTTAAACGGCATTGTTGAAATAAGGAGAGATCTGAGGAGGGCATCAAGTAAAAGGCATGACTTAATGATAAAGGTGATAAAGATATGTGTTGTTTCATGATGAACTTCAACTTTGACCTTGTTGGATGCTTTGTTGGAATAAATTCTTTTTATTATCTTTGATCTCTCTCTGTGTTCTTTTTGCAACATTCGGAATGAAAAGTACCATATTTGGTATAAAAATTACTAGTTGACTCAATTCCTAACTTACCAAGATTGCAATGGTCTCATTGTTCCCGCTTTTTTCCAACCTTTTTCTTATCTCACTAATCAAAACTTGCAGTGGGAATGGGAAAACTAACGAAGGGAACCAAAGGGAATGTGACCACAAGTTAAAGTGATGGTAGCAATTTAGAGTAGGAATTTTAGGAATTTCAGGACCAGTTTCGCAGGACGTAAGGGCAAATAAGATGGTTCTCTCTACACTTTTGGCTTGCAACTTTGTCCTATAATGTATTTTGAGGCTGAATTAATAGAGGGAACATCGGCAGATTAAAGTCAAAGTTGTTGGAAGGAGGGTGGTGGTTACCAGGATATCTCTTGTTCAAGAGATTATAAGTTCAAATATTGGGGACGTCATTTTGGGGAATGAGAGTATTCAAAGCAAAACCCAATGAGAATGAGAATAATATTGGACAAACAATGAGCGAGCCCACCACTTTGAAGAAGCTATCATTTCAACAAAAAAGCTGACGTTTTTGTGACGGGGGGCCTGTCCATCATTTGTCCGTTAGGTATGGAGTGGCGGTTACTAAGATACCTCTTATTCAAGAGGTTATGAATTCAAATAATGAAAACGTCACTTTGAGGTATGGAGTGGTGGTTACTAAGATGCCTCTTCATGAGTTCAAATCCTGGAAACGTTACTTTGGGGTATAGAGTGATGGTTACTAAGATGCTTCTTCATGAGTTCAAATCCTGGAAACGTTACTTTGGGATATAGAGTGGTGGTTACTAAGATATCTTTTGTTCAAAAGGTCATGAGTTCAAATCTTAGGAACGTCACTTTGAGGAATCAGAGTACTCAAAGCCAAACATAATGGGAATAAGAGTACCATTGGATAAACTGGGTGTGGGTCTATTGCTTTGAGGAAGCTATCCTTCCAACAAAAAGATTGATGTTTTTGTGACAAGGGAGCCCACCCGTCTCCCCGAAGCCAATCTCAATGGGAATAAGAATACCATTAGACAAATAGTGGGCGAGCTTTGTCCACCTGGTATAGAGTGGTGGTTATTAGGATGCCTCTTATTCAAGAGGTCATGAGTTCAAATCCTAAGGATGCCACTTTGGAGAATGAGATTATCCAAAGCCAATGAGAGTATCATTTGACAAATAGCTTGTCCGTCTCTCTAAAGTCAAACTTAATGGGAATGAGAGTATCATTGGATAAATAGCAGGCGAGCTTTGTCCACTTGGTATAGAGTGGTGGTTACTAGGATACCTCTTGTTCAAGAGGTCATGAATTCAAATCTTGAGGATGTCACTTTGAGAAATAAGAGTACTTAAAGCCAAATCCAATGGGAATAATAGTATCAATGAACAAATAGTGAGCGGGCCTACCGTTTTGAGGAAGTTATCTTTCCAACAAAAAGGCTGATGTTTATGTGACAGAGGGCCCACCCATCTCTCCAAAGCCAAATCCAATGGGAACAAGAGTACTATTGGACACCACTTTAAGGAAGCTATCCTTCCAACTAAAAGGCTGGCGTCTTTGTAAGGTTAATGTTTTTGTAATGAGGGGTATGTCCGTCATTTGTCTACCTGGTACTCTTATTAGAATGAAATTAGTATAGAGTGGTAGTTACTAGGATACTTCTTGTTCAAGAGGTCATGAATTCAAATCCTGAGGATGTGACTTTGAGAGATGAGAGTACCTAAAGCCAAATCTAATGAGAATAAGAGTATTAATGAACAAATAGTGAGCGGGCCCACCGTTTTGAGGAAGTTATCATTCCAATAAAAAGGCTGATGTTTATGTGACAAAGGGCCCACTCGTCTCTCCAAAGCCAAACCCAATAGGAACAAGAGTACCATTGGACACTACTTTAAGGAAGCTATCCATCCTTCCAACTAAAAGTTTGGCGTCTTTGTAAGGTTGATGTTTTTGTAATGAGAGGTCTGCCTGTCATTTATCTACATGGTACTCTTAATAGAATGAAAGTACCTAAGGTCAAACCCAATAGGGATAAGAGTACTATTAGACAAATAGCGGATCCACTACTTTGAAAAAGTTATCCTTCTAACAAAAAGACTGACGATTTTGTGACAGGAGGCCCACATGATGTGTTCATATTTATACATTTTTTTGTATACCATTTTCATCTTAATTTGCGCTTAATTGTTATTTTTCTATAAGTATATATCTTAATTTGGGATATTTTATTAAATGAATATACTACGAAGTATTGATGAAAACGAAAGCTGAAAGGGGCGTTTTCCTAAAATTGATAGAGAGAAGATACGAGAGCCAGCCCAAATTTACTTGTAAAGAAAAGGGCCCAATTGATTTAAATTATGTATTAAAGATCTCATTCTTATTGAATTTTGACTAATGAAGGCCCAACTAAATGCTTTATGTAAACTTTGATCTAAAAAATAAATACAAGTAAAAAAATAAAGGAAACTTGTTGGGTTTTAGTCGGTGCAATATATTGGACTTTTCTTGAAGGTTCACGTTAGAATATAGATTTATATAATGGATATAAAAATATGGAAGCAACGACATATTAGGGGGGACTGAGAGCTCCGGAGCCGAAACAGGAGAAGAAAAAGAGAAGAGCAACGACAATGAGCGGAGAGAATGAGCAGAGAGAGATTAAAATAGAGAGAGTAATTGGAGGTCAAATTAGAATAGGAGGCTTGCAACTGTTTTCAATCATTCATAACTATATTCAACCCTCCTTTGTTTAGTTTTTATTTTTAGTTTTAATTATGACGTAATTTTTTATTTTTTATTTTATTTAATTAGTTATGAACTAAATTTTTATTTCTGAAATGCCAATGGATCCTGACCATGATTCTGAATTTTTTTTAGTTTATTTTTAATTCCAATTTTCTTTACATTATCAAATGTTTATTCTATTTGTGCTTAATGTTTTTAATTGAACTGGTCATTTGATTAATTGATTAGGAATTTCTAGACTGAATTGGAAGAGGAGGTTTAGAGTATGTCCATGAATAGAAATAATATAAATTATATTATTTTCATAAGTTTATGTAATTTTAAAAGAAATCATAAAGCTTAATGAATCTTTTGTTTGATTCAATTTGCATAGGAATATAGTAAATTATTAAGTGAAGATATTATTGCTAAGTCTTGGAAGAGATTAGTAATATGCATCAGGATATTCTAATTAGCACTTGAGTAAATTAATTGGAATAGGAAGAAATAATAGAAAATTAATAAGATTGGGAAGGTGAAGTTGGTGTCCTAAGTTGTTTTGCATTGGTGTTTTCTCTAGATATTTTCCATTGATTTATTTAATTTAGTATTTTATTTTTATTTTTATTTTCTTTAGTTTTGAATTTTAATTAGTTAGATAAAATTAGGTTTAATCCAATTTCAATACTTAGTAAGAAATTTTAATTATTCAATCTCCGTAAGACGATATCTATACTTAAAACTGGACAAATAGTAGGCGGACCCACCGCTTTGAGGAAGTTATCCTTCCAACTAAAAGGCTGGCATTTTTGTAAGGCTAACATTTTTGTAATGGGGGGCCCACTTGTCATTTGTCTACCTGGCACTCTCATTTCCAGTGGAGTTGGGATTGGGCATTCTCATTCCCAAAAATACGAAATGATTTGGGATTAGGTACTCTTATTTCTCGAAAGTAGCATCCCCAGGATTTGAACCTATGACTTCTTGAATAAAAACAAAAGGTATCTTAGTAGCTACTACTCCTGGAGGTTCAAGAGCTCATAAATACAAACCTTAGGGATGTCACTTTAGGGAATGAGAGCACCTAAAGCTAAACCCAATGAGAATAAAAGTACCATTAGACATATAGCGGATAAGCCCATCCGTTACTTTAGGGAATGAAAATATCCAAAACCAAACCCAATAAGAATGAAAATACAATTAGGCATATAGTGGGTGGGCCCATAGCTTTGAAGAAGCTATACTTCCAACAAAAATTGCCTAGTGAAACTTTAGAAAGAGTTGATATTCATTGTGTAGGATATAAATGAGGGTCAAATCATGTTGCATTTTTATACATAATTAGAAAAAAAAAAAGAAAGAAAGAAAAATATCTCTAGTATAATAGGATATTCTTTGTCATCTCTTTTATAATACAATGGTGTAAAAAAAAAGTGCACCCCTTTTTTATTGTTCTTTTGAACTTTGAATTCTTTAATCGCCACACAACAGGATACATTTTTTTCCCAAGGAAAAAGTATACGTGTATAGATACAGATATCATGCTTCAACCGCAAGAACTAAGTTGTTGAGTCAGTTGATGCAAGCAGTTACATTAGGATTTCGCTTATTCTTATCTTACTCCATTATCCCACTTTAGGATTTGCTCGACTGATGGACTGTGCCAGCATTGGTTATTTGGTGGTGTGAGTGAAACTTAACCCTTTCCTTCGAGTAAAATTAAGTTGGGTCTTTTCAGTTCTGATAACGATGGTTCCCAAAATTTCTATGATAATGGAATGAGCAAGGAATGAGAAGTCTCTAGTAATTTCCTTTTTCCCTAATACAAAAAGTGCAGGTTGCGTGAAAATTGACAATTGTTTTTCTTGATCTAATTTCATACAACTGTGTGATATAATGACTATGTTTAAATACTTGATTTAGTTGAACAACATTAATTAGATCGGTGAAGAGTTAGAGGAAACTTAATTGTTGCAATCTTAACGGGCAAAAGAGTGAAAATAAACATGGCAATTTGTTTTTTTATGGTATTAAAAAAATAATTGAAAAATCAAGGATTTTAATTAGAACAATATCACTTTTAAAAGTATTTAGACAAATGCTACTTTTATTATTTGATGAGATATTTGAGGTAACTAGTCAAGTTATCTAAGATAAATTGAGTGGTTACTTTAAATAATTAGATTGATTACCCAAATTATCCAATTGGTTTTCTTGAGTAATATTGAAAAATATTAGTTTTGAAGAAAAAATGGTATTTTTAAAAATATTATTTTTCTTAAAACTTTCAAAAAGTGATTTTCTTTAAAATTAATCGGAGATTTTTCAAAAATAACTCGTCCATTTTTCAATTTTTGGTACTTTGGGCATAGAATTTTATAGGAAGACCAAAATAAACAGCAAGCAATAATGTACCAGGTTCATTTTGCTTGAATGGAAAGGGAAAAAGGACCTAAATAGAAATAATTTGGGAAAAGACATGGGTAGGACCAGAGAATTGGACATTAGTTGAACTAATTTCTTTAAAATTAATCGGAGATTTTCCAAAAGTTACCCGTACATTTTTCAATTTTTGGTACTTTGGGCATAGAATTTTATAGGAAGACCAATATAAACAGCAAGCAACAATGTACCAGGTTCACTGTGCCTTAATGGAAAGGGAAAAAGGACCTAACTAGAAATAATATGGGAAAAGACATGGATAGGACTAGAGAATTGGACATTAGTTGAACTAATCTTAGTCAAAATGACTTTTATTAAAAAACATATTTTTAAGAATGTCAAGAACGTTTTGACTTAAAATTAAAAGCTACTTGATTATGAAAAAAAATCATTATTTATGATATTTAAAAGAGTTTTTCATTGTCAAGAGCTTCTTGACCATATAACAAAATACTTTCAATTTCTAAAAAATTCACAAAAAAAACTCATTTCGGCCCAAACTAGTCCTATCCATCTCCTAGTCCGGAATAATTTTGGGCCAAAATGATCTTTTAGGACTAAATTTAAATTGGGCTTTTTTGCCAAATGGCCAAATATTGGATCATAGCTTGCAAAATGTCCGTTTTTGAAATACTGTTAAAAACAGCCAAATTTTGAAAATTATTTAATAAAGGTCATTTTTCATATTTAGTTTATTAAATATATTGATTTATCTTTTAAAAAATTGATTTTCTATTTCAAAAATTGATTTACTTTATAAAAAGTAAATCAACTAAAAAATGGTCATTTATCAAAATAATATTATAAAACAATCATTTATTAAATAGGTATAAAAATGGTCATGTTTTAAATTTATCATAAAAGGCTATTTCTTATAAATACTCTTTTAAATTTGATACTGTGTTTAAAATTTCCAAAATATTTTTGAAAAAATCCCCCCTTTGTTTGGGAAAAATTCTAAACCTATTTATAAAAATACCACTTTTTACGACTTTGATTTAAAGTACCTTTTTTTACCACTTGAGAAGGTATTTGAGATGTAACCAAGCACTTTCCTAATAAATTAGGCCAGTCAGGATTTTCAATTTTTGACATTTTAAACGTGTAGTTCTGTGCAAAACCCCAATAACTTTTAAAAATTGTCACAATATTCGGTATTTAATAATGCTACGAAATTTATTTGGGCTATTTACGAAATTCTAGGCCCAAGGTACCGAAAACTGAAAAATCCTGATGGACTGATTTTTTTGAAAAATCCCGGATTGTTTTAGAAAAATATCACGTTTTAAAAGTATTATTTGAAAAATAACACTTTTAAATAATATTTAAAAAATATTATTTTTTAAAATTTGGTATTTTTATAATTCTCGAGATAACCAGTTAGGTTTCTTAGAGTATCCAATCCAGTTACTTGAAGTAACTGTTCAAGTTACCTCAAGTAACTTGATTAGTTACCTTAAGTATCTCTCCAATTAATAAAAAAGGGTATGTTTCTAAATACTTTTAAAAGTAGTATTTTTGTAATTAAATCCGAGATTTTTCAGAACAATTTCAAATCCCGGGATTTTTCAATTTCTTTTTTGAAAAAATACCATAAAAAATCAAATTTCCTCAATTTATTTTGAAAATAGTCCCATAAAAGTATTTTGACCCAAATTACTTGAAGCAAGGGCCAATTCCCCCATGAAAAGAGTCGCTCTCGGTCCATTTAAGGCCTATAATACTACTACTACCACTTTCCATTTGTAGAACTAGTGGCTTTTTTCATGGAGAAATTTATACGACTACCCGTTTTTGTGCATCATATTTCGCTAATACCCGTTTTTAAATTTTATTTCAAAAATACATTGATTTTATGGTATGCATTTTATGTGTAAAATATATATAGTAAATATTTACAGTGTAAATTTTTACATATGATTTACATTTATTATGTAAATTTATACCCGGTACACATTTTGATACGTATATCGATTTTTAGGTATAATTTTTGTCCATAACATGTGTATTTTCATGTATATCATGGAATACTTTTTATGCATAAAATAGTTGTGGTTTACATTTATCCAAGAAAACAGGTATAAAAATGGATATTTGTGAAATAAAACTAGAAAGCAAGTATTCATGAAAATATGCTTAATAAAACGAGCATTTATGAACAGTTTTATTTATTTATTTTTTTTTTTGAAAAAGGTCTATCTATGTAACACCATTCTTCAAAACTCCTATTCAGCGTAATTAATTATTTTTTTCATGCCCGCGCTTGCTTTTAAAAAGTAACCTTTTTTTTTTTTATTCTATTAATGAAAGAAGAAAATGCTAAACTGTTTTTTTCTTTTTTTCAATGAAAGAAGAAAGTACTAAACTTTTGGAACAAACATTGCTAATTACTTCTCGACTCTCAAGTACCGACAGATATACCAAGACTTACATGGTTTACCTTGTTGCCTGTTTTTATCATGAACTTATCTCTTACTAATCAAAACTTGCATTTTAAATGCAAAAACTAGCTAATTAAAGAACCTGGTCGTGGGAATACGTAGCATGTCAACAGGACAGAGCGAGACCAATTTTATGTTCATCACATCTGTCCCTATTATTGTTTTACTGTATTATTCCTGTATCATTCACCATTTCATTTAGTACGGGACAATTTTGAGAAATCCTCATTGGGGATCAATTTTCCTATTATATATCGAAGTCTCCGTTTAGAGTCGTTATCTTAAATTAGGTAAACAGTTCTATGTTGGTCCAAATTTTTTAAAAGTCTAAATACATAAAAAAAAAATTAAAATTAAAGTTAATTTTGTTAAAATTTCTAATTTTAGCTTAAATTTATTAGAATTATAATTTAATAAAAGACCTAATTAACTAAAAAAACACATTTAAATAAAACTTTAACATACATATTAGAGTTATTAAATGCAAAATATTTGATACGAAAATTATATAGTATATGATTCATTCAAAAAACTAATATATGCTCAAATAAGTCAAACAATAATAATATATGACTATATATTATTAGATTTTTTTTAAAAAAAAATCTAATTGAATTATTATTACATAAAAAATAAAAATTAACTTATACATAATTGGAACACTCAATCCAAATCCAAAGTCTGCTCTGCTAAATATTAAAAAAGAAATTCTCATCCAGTGTTTTACATTATTTATAACGGTAAAAACCCTTTATTCGGATCGGTAGACCGAGCCATACTCTTCATTTTTCTTTCGGACCAAGAATATTGAGGCTACGGATAATAAAAGCATATCAGAAGTCAAACCATACAACTTCTCTTCCTGATTAGATACATATTATGGGTCCTCCACCGTCAAGAGCACCATATCACCCTCGGAAGATTGTAGCTGTCGATTGGTTGGAAGTTCATAAAATTTAAAGTGACAGTAGCAAATGGGAGTTTAGGATATTTAGGATAGTCTTGGACCATACTTGCCTAGGACTTAGGAGACAGATAGAGATGCCTCACTAATTAATGGCCTCCCAACTTCGTCCTATGATCTGTTTTGCGGACCAAATTTACTTGAAGGGAAGTATGCGAGTTAAATAACTTGCCCCAGTGAAACTATAAAGTTTTGGTAATAATTCATACTGTGCAGGATGTAAAAGTGAGAGTCTAGGGCCCTCTTTTGAAGAAACAAAAAGAAAAACATGATGTTTCAATTGCGAGTAAACAAATTGCATGCTGCATGGAATTTGACAAATGTTAATATCGAAGTTATATAAGTACCATAAGCCTTTTTTTTTTTTAAATGACTTTCGTTCTACTATGCGACAAATTGCGTAAATTACAATTATCGAAGATATAATCTAATTGATAATTACACTATCAATTTATCGAAGATGCAATCTAATTGATAATTACACTACACTTACCAATGTTAAGGCATAAATTTCGAATTCCCCAAATTACATGAAGTACCATATCCTTTTTTCAGTCCTAAAATATTGCTAGGGACATCCCATAATTCCAAAAAAAAAAAAAAAAGAATAGCACAAAATAATGGGATATTATTTTCAACTGCACTTTCTATTCGGTCTTTAAAGTTGTGTGTTGAAAATCACGTCATATACTTTAATATTAATTTTTGTCTAAATTATGAGTGTCCCAAATATTACTGTTTGTGAATTCATATATATATATATATATATATATATATATATATAGTAGAACATTAAAATCTTTGTATGATTCAAAAGTTTTTGCAGATCTATAATATATTATTACGTAACTAGCACACATAACAAAGAGAGTTCAAGTTGTAGAAACCAAGTTGTTAGGTTTCATACGTCATGGAGACACCAAAGATAACGGTTGGTATTAGGACTCCCAGTTTTCTTTAATGTAGAAAATGTTTTTTTTTTTTTTTTTTTTTTTGGTACCTTTTGACGTAGAAAAAGCCAAAATGGTTAGGGAGACAGAGAAGAACTCAAATTTGATTAAAGTGTCTTTCAAACTGAGTATGTATCATATAATCAGCTCAGAGCTCATAATGGCAAATGGTTAAAGTATAATTTAATTTATTCCAATCTCGTGTAGAAAAAATTTCAGTAAAGAAAGAATTAGTAAATGCTGTAGTATAGTAGCCTAATAATTTCTTCGTGACAAACAATAGCTAATTGGTATGGAATCCACAAATGTTACTGCAAAGAGCTCACGTCCGCCCTAAGCAAAAACTCATTTGCACTCGGGCGGTAAGACCTTGAACCTTGATGTATCTTTACAGTAGGAGTATACCATGAGCTTGCTTCTGGCCCAATCCATGGCCGTAACTTGCTGTTTCGACAGCGTGGCAAACTCTTGTCCCTCCACTGGGTCCAAATTCGAAGGGTTGTTCTTAGAGCACCCTACTGTTGGAGTCGAAACGCAGCCGCTCATTTCCATGTCTGCAAAAGAAGCTATAAACGGTGCGTTTTCGTAGTTAACTGGGTACTTCCCTCCATGAGTGGCCCACTCCGACCCATCCCATATTGTGGCGTAAACTGACATGGGTTTTGATGGGAAAACAGCGCTGTTACGGGGAAACTCTCTCACAGGCACGTTGTCAACCAGAAACCTGAAAAGTTTTCATGTGGGCAATCTTTAAAACTCGAGAAATTTAATCTTAACGGTGATATTTTTAGTGGGCAAGTTTTGATTTTTCTTCTGTCGTTATATATATATATATACACACACACACAAACTTACACTATATGATGACTGTTCCAGAGGATGCTGTATTGATGGTGCTCTGCAGTTGGGTCGAACCAGAGGTAGAATTTCTCCTCTCTTCCGGTGCTAACACTTCCATTTGCGTATATATTTGTTTGGAAAATCCAGTCGTTTCTCTTGTCATGTCCAAGTAGTTCTATGTCGATTTCATCATGATTATGAGGGAAAACATCTGCATTAGACAGCTGGGAATACCCTTTTTACATGTTAGACTCTAATGCATTAGAAAAAATTTCTTACATTGGAGAATGCTAATAAGGACAGACGCAGTTTTACAATCCTGGCTCTCCAATGCAGTGAAAATCAGGACTAGACAGACTCGTCTATGCTTAACATTCCTCTTCTTACATGCACATTCAAATAGTGCTCTTGCGTGTGTTACATCATGATCTACTACATAAATGAATGAAAGTTTTATAAAGACTCGATGAACTTACATAAAAAGCCACTACTACTCCAGAAGATAGACCAGATGGCAGCTTGATTGCGGCGCTGAAGAATCCATAGTAGTATTTGTATTTCGAGGCTAATCCAGATCCTGCACCAAAACCAGAAAAATCTTATTAGAGATTCTGGGAATGAAACCTTAATGATCATTGAACATAAAAGACAATTTTTGAATGACTTTACCTGAGGATTTGTTAAGAGCAAGAGTTGCCATGGATCCATGACCAGTCAGCTGAGTATTTGAGGCTCCAAAGAAGTTGGAAAATCCATCAGTAATAGAAACATGAGGGAAGAGATCAGTCAAATGAGTAACACTCGGAGGCGTGTAACGCTTATTGCGAGCGGAAGAAACCAACACTGTCACGCAGAGGACTAAGAAAACAGAGAAGAGTAGTTTGTCTTGCAAAAATGCCATGCTTTATTTTTGTCAGATCATATACACAGAAAAATATTGGATGATTATCTCTATTTATTGGGAGGTTTTAGGGAGGCTCATAATCTTTGCTTGGCTGTTAATTAGCTGGCTCTATCTCTCCTATTATCTCCTTTTATTAGGCGTTTTGAACCTTTAATTAAGACAATAACAAAAAGGTGATGTGGGATAGATTTGAGAAGTTTGGCAGGACTTGTTGTGGGGCTGCTCAAGGTCCTTTTTCAGCTGAAATGAACATTCACTTAAATTTTAATGGCCTTTTCCTACCTTCTGTGCCCCTGGAGAAAAAATTACACAATTTCTAGTTGACGTTTAGGCTGTGATCCATGTAACAATCATAGGAAAGGCAATAAATTGGTTTAAAATAGTTCGCTTTTCGATCAAGTTGCAATGCTGCAAACGCAAGTGTTTGACGAGATGAAGTAAACCTTTATGTTAGTTTTATCTTTTTATTCCTTTTCCTCTTTATCTTTCTGGAAAAAACAAAATACTTAAATTTTGTAAGCCATGAAGATGATTGTTTAAGATGAAGCACTGTAAAAAGTGCTAAAACTCAAGTTTCTCTAAAAAGGAAAAAAAAACTTGTCCCTCCATTGTTTTGATGTAAGTTTTAGCAACAATGGAAAAGAAAGCATCTGAGATTGACTGATAAACATGACTAGGGAACGCTTTTAACACACAGAATAGACAGGAAGTTTTTAGGAAATTAAAAGTTGGGTTATGACTAGAAAAATGTCTTCTGCCAGAAGTGTCCTGGCTGGTTCGGATAGGTTTTTGATATGACAGGGCATATATAACAGACGCGGTGAGCAATAAAAGGCCATGCAAGTAGCCAAAAAGCATGGTAACAACATCTAAACCATCATTTGTCCATATTATGCAAATTGAGAATTTTTTTTTATTATTCATTAATTATTAATTTTTTTGCTAGACTTCAAAATTAAGTTATGTCATGTTATGTGTAACTCAGGAAGATTAATTCATATTATTGCAGAAAGCAGAGTATCTTACTGCAATCTTAGCCAGCCTGTTTGGTGCAACGATGTCTAGTTCACAATAAGCCAAAGGGAGTCGAAGAGTGATAAACGGAGATGGCAGAGAGAGGATCTAACTTGCACGATGCAAATATTCTTGATTTCTAGGCCAGGGTTGATATCACTAGGCTTAGGACCGAAAAAAAATATGAGGAGTTATTTTCACTTTAGGCCCACGTGGAGAAGAGTCTGTTGTCCCTTCTCACTCAGCATGCACCTCTAACCAGACACCTACACAGGAAAAAGATTTGCCGATGACTCCATTGCACATGAGCTTGTTTTTTTGGTGACCATATTCGACTCAACTATGTCAAAACGCTCTGAGTTGAGAGCATTTATTGCTCCCTGTTGTTACCATTAGAATTGTATACTTTCCACATTCAGACATTTTGTGGGACCCGTTCCCAAATCATACACCACATGGATGATTAAGTGGCAGAACAGGTCATAAACGGGACACACCGTCCGACACGTATCCAGAGTGACTAGTTAAAGGCCATGCGAGTCGCACGTGGTACCACATAGGTCATTGGGCTGTCCGAGGCTAGGGCCGAGCCCATTTCAGACCCTGGATGGACTCAGCCCAGTCCGATTTTTACCTCAACAGCTGGGGATCGGAAGCCCCAAGGGTCTTCCATCAGAGTACAATGGGAAGCAACTCACAGCTCCAGATCCAGGCAGAGCATTTAATGCGATTTTGAGTAGGTGTGCGCATGGGATAAACCATCCTGACAGAATGATAGTTTGTCCAAATCTCGTTCCTGACAGACTCGAGTAATATGGGACGGCGAAAACTAGGCTACAACGATGCAGGGAGAATCACGGTAATCTCGGCCCGTGACCTCTGGAGTAAGTCTTGATGAAAAAGGTACTCAGTCCTGAGATTAAGAACCAGGAGGTTCACAATTTCAGGACTATATATATGAGCCATGCGTCTCCAAAAGGAAGGCATATGCGTATACAAAAAGAAACATTTGAAAAGATATATATATACAAAGAAAAACTAAATCTTTACTACCCTAAAAAAAAAAGATAATCAACTGACTTAAGCATTGGAGAGTCTTTGCAGGTGGCCTCCCTCGCTTCTCCAATCTTGCCTGAAGTCGAAAGCTCTTTGGGATAGCAAGGACACGTGGACAGTTGGTGAAAATCACTCCAACAGTTTGATGTTGTCTGTGAAAAATCGTTGAGCGTGAGAAAAAGAGTAGGAATTTCACGATCACGCTCTTCCCGAATAAAAGGCCATACAACATAGGATGACACCTTCAAGAATGACAACCAGGAGCACGCATCCTGACACAAAGGAAGCTCCCGGGAAGCACAACCGGGTCTGGAACAAAAGCTTGACCAGATGCACGCGCCTTGGCAGAAGTAAATCAGAAGGTAGAGATTGCCCACGAGGCCATCCTAGGTTTGAGAAAAGAAGTCGCAGAAGTGCACAGAGATAACGCCTACCTCGAAGGACTGCTGGCAAGCGAAGTCAGGAGTGAACGAAGGGAAGATTTTGACGAATAAGTCCAGCAGGAATCCGGGGACCAACCGTCGAGGGAGGTTCCCACCCCATCTAGATCGCAGATACAGGGTGAGTGACAAAGCCAGACGAGACCATCTCGAACCGGAGCGGCGGTGGACAGAAGACACCAAGGACGCCCAGAAGGTATGCTTCCCAACTAGAAGCAAAAAATGATGGCAGAGCTGAGTAAAAGGCTCGGGGCCCATCAAAGCCAGACCCCCGATGATCTGGCAGAGCAAACTATGTGAGGGATCAACCAGACGGCCTTCGCCGACTGGATCCAGATGGAGCCCAAGCCGAGAGACTTCACGACCCCGATCTTCAGGCCGTTCAATGGGAAATCCGACCCCCTCAATCACATATACCATTTTCAGCAGAAGATGGCCTTGGAAACCAGGGACGAGGCTGTGACCTACAAAGTCTTTTCCACAACTCTGGCAGGACCGGCCCTATTATGGTTCAGACAGCTCCCAGAGAAATCCATAAACGGATTCGAAGATTTCTACAAACTTTTCTTAAAGCAGTACGCAGGTGCCCGAAAGCAGCAGAAATCCATGTGAGATCTTGCCCAGTTGGAACGAACCGTGAATAAGTCTCCAAGAGAGTACCTATCGCACTTCCTAGAGCTGATGTCCCTAGTGCACAATGCCGACTCAGTCCAGGCCATAGGATCGTTCGCCAGGGGCCTGCAGCTAGGATCGATACTGTCGAACCTGTCGAACGATATGGCAGATGTCCAGGCAAAGTCTGAAGGGGTATTCAGGGTGCTGGAAAGCCGCCAGAAAGCGCCTAAGGCCTCCGCCGCGATAACAACGGCGCTGGCGCAAACTCCGACCCCGCACGGGGTAAAGAGGCCCGTGCCAGACCAAGGGCCAACTCCGAAACGGGAAGCTCCCATCCAAGGCGGTCAAGAAGGCGGCAAGAGGAGGAAGGCGTCTCGTGATCCGCTATAGAAATACGAGCTCAACACGCCAATCGACGTGATCTACCTCCAAAATAGGGACAAGGGCATTTTCAAAGACCTGCCCAAGTCCGACATTCCTGAGTACATGAAAAATAGAAACAGGTACTGCCAACTTCACAGAGATCACGGGCACGACACCATCAAATGCCGTAACCTTTACGCGCAGGTTATGATGGCGATCCATGCCGGCAAGTTGAGACAGTACATGAAGGCCGGTGGAACCTAACAACAGGGAGACGTCGCCAAGCCTGAAAAAGGCAAGTAGACCCAGGCCTCCGGATCAGAAGAGCAGGCCCTGAGGATAGTGCCAACCATCGCGGGTAGACCAGAGCCAACCCAGGATCAGGAGGAGAAGGAAAAATGCCTCAAAAAGACCCAAGAAAGAGCGAAGCGCCTGAGGGGGATGGGCCACTCGGTCAACCATTTAATGATGGGAGAAAGTTACACCTCTGCTGCCCCCATCGCCTTCACCCAGCAAGACTTAATCACAGTGCGCCTGCCTCACGACGACCCTTTGGTGATTAAGCTACAGATCGATTCCGCGTTGATCGGAAGGGTCCTGATCGACAGAAGGAGAAACGTTGATATCCTATTCCTCAGCACGTTTGAGAGCATAGGCCTGAACCAAAACGCACTCAGACCGACCTGTCAGCCGTTGTTCGCTTTCGACAGTACCAAGGTCAGCGCCTTGGACGTCGTGACCCTGAAGTTCTGCACTGCGGAGAGATGCTTGGATGTGGACTTCGTCATCGTCGACTGCTAATCCTCCTTCAACGTTATCATGGGAGAGGATGGATCCACGCCATGCATGGGGTCACCTCCACCCTCCATCAGGTCTTAAGATGTCTATCGAGGGATGGTACCTATATGATAGACATCAAGGGAGACCAGGCCTCCGCCAGGAAATGTTTTTCAACCACCCTGAGGGGAGCTGATGCGACCGTGAGTGGCTCGGCCGGGGACAGGTAGCAATCAAAGGACCGCCTGCCAGAATACGTGAAGCGGATCAAAGAGGAGTCCGATGGACTAGAATCCACTGTGATGCCCAAGATTCTCACATACATAATAAGCTAATAATAAACATATTCATATTGCATAATAGACATATCAAGCAACTAGTATCACTTTC
>JXTB01000141.1:730656-792326 GCA_002914805.1 Parasponia andersonii
GCGCTGACTTTCTGACCGCGGCTTGTGTATATGGGCATTTTGACGCTGTGGTTTCCTGAGAGACAATTTTGTACCTATTTTGTGTGTGTATGTACATTATGTATATTTTATGAGAGGTCCACTTCGTGAGTACCTATATATGTATATATTAGACTACGTATAATTATGAGTGGAATTTCCCGTTTTATCCCATAAAGTTTAAAATGTTTTAATTTTCCCGATTTTATCAGTTCTAAGTCGAGTGGCGTCTCCCGATCTCACTAAATATTTTTACGAATATCCTTACGTACGCATGTGGGATCGGGGGATGTCACATCCACGATTGAGGAGCTAGTGTTGGTCCCTTTGAAAGAGTCAGATTCGGCGAAGGTAGTCTTAATCGGGGCCTTGCTACCCGAGAAGGAAAAGAACGAGATGTTGGAGTTCCTGAGGCAGAACGAAGACGTCTTCGCATGGTCCCACGACGACATGCCTGGGATAGACCCCGCGCACGCCTGCCACCGGCTGAGTATAGACCCTAATTTCCCTTCGGTCAGGCAGAGACCCTGAAGGTTCATACCAGAGAAAAATAGGGCGATCAATAAGGAGGTAGAGGCACTACTGGAGAACGGCCTGATCATGGAATGCGTATACCCATGCTGGGTCTCTAACCCGGTGGTGGTGAAGAAGAAAAAGGCCGACGACCACACTTGCATAGACTTCACCAATCTGAATAAGGCCTGCTTAAAGGATAGCTTTTCCCTGCCAAGGATCGACCAAATAGTAGATGCAATGGCGAGATTCGATAGGATGAGCTTATTGGATGCCTACTCTGGATACAACCAGATTCCCCTATACAAGGAAAACCAGATCCACACGGCATTTATTACGGAGCGAGGTCTGTATTGTTACAGATACATGCCGGGTAACCTACCAGAGGCTCATGAATAAGATGTTCGCCGGGCTGCTAGGAAAGACTATGGAAGTCTACATCGACGACATGGTCGTAAATAGCAGAGAAGTATCAGACCATCTGAGACATCTAGACGAGTGCTTCCAAATTCTGAGGCTTTATCGGATGCATCTGAACCCCAAGAAATGTGCGTGCAGGGTGTCCTCCAGCCAGTTCCTAGGGCATATCATGAGCAGAAGGGGTATTGAGGCCAACCCGACCCAGTTGTCCTCAATCGCAGATGTGAAGACTCCCTCGACTCTTCGGGAGGTCCAGCGCCTAGCCGGGAAGATAGCCACTCTCAGCCGTTTCGTCTCCAAGATATCTGACCGATGCAAGCCTTTCTTCCAGTGCCTAAAGAGAACCACCACTGTCGCCTGGGGGGAGGAGCAGGACAAGGCACTGACGGATCTCAAGCTATACCTAAGTCATTCGCCTATCCCGGTTTTCCCAACAGAGGGAGAACGCCTATTCGCTTATTTAGCAGTATCTGAAGTAGCGATCAGTGCCGTACTATTCGTCGAGGAAGATAGCAAGCAGAAGCCAGTGTTTTATACAAGCCGCATGCTCCTGGATGCCAAGACGCGATATAATATGGCAGAGAAACTGGTCCTCGCTCCGGTCAACGCTAAGAAGAGAGTCAGGCAATATTTTGAGGCACACTCGGCCACCGTGTATACAGATTTCCCCATCCGACAAATCTAGGCCAAACCAGACCTATCGGGATGACTGACCAAGTGGGCCATCGAACTAGAAATATACAACATCGAGTATCGACCTTGAGTGGCGAAGAAAGGGCAAGTCATGGCAGATTTTCTAGTAGAAATCAAATCAAATCCTTCGGCAAGCTGCACGACCCGCTCCAGACGTCTCAGCCTCGTCCCTCTTCAGCCTGGACCCTCTATACCGACTGATCCACGAATGCCTCAGGGTCAGGTATCGGGATAGTCCTACAGACCCCAACGGGACTCAGAATAGAGAAAGCTTTGAGGCTCGGTTTCCAGGTAACAAACAACGAGGCAGAGTACGAGGCACTACTACAGGGCCTTGAGCTGGCTCTGCACTTCAGGGTGGAGAGCATCGTAGTAAAGACCGACTCGCAGTTGATCACGGGTCAGGTCATGGGAGACTTCGAAGTAAAAGAGCTAAGACTACACAGGTACTTCTCCAAGGTAATGAGAGCGAAAGCCCGTTTTAGCGGTTTCAATATCGAACAGATTCCTAAGGAGATGAACCAGAAGGCCGATGGGCTAGCTAAGAGCACGTCGATCGGGAGAACGATCGGACACGCAGAGATTCTCCTAGAGGGCGAGAGCATGAGGGACCCTTCAGAGACCCCCGCATGCCATGTATTTGCAACCGGCTCCGTAGACGAGGGGTGGATGAAACCCATCACCCAGTATTTGGCATTGGGAAATCTACTCGCAGACCCCCGAGAATCGAGGTCGATCAAACTGAAGGCTGCCAGATGCTCGATGGTGGGGGAGCAACTATATAGGAGATCGACAATGGGACCGATGCTGCAGTGTGTAGGTCCCACCAAAGCGCAAAAACTGATGGAGGAAATCCACGAGGGAGTATGCAGCAACTACTCTGACGGACATAGCCTTGCCCACAAGGCTCTGACAGCTGGATACTTCTGGCCATACATGATGACCGAGGTGGCTCGATTTGTCTAAAAATGCTATAAGTGCCAGAGGTTCGCCCCCATGAAACACCAACCAGCAGAAGAACTCCATTCGAACATAACTCCTTGGCTGTTTGCGAAATGGGATCTGGACATTGTCGAAGAGCTCCCCAGAAGTCCAAGGGAAAGAATATACATCTTACTGGCCACAGATTATTTCACCAAATGGGTAGAAGCTGAAGCCTACGCGATTGTTAATAAGGCAGACAAGATTAACTTCATTTGGAAAAATATAATCTGTCGATATGGGATTCCGAAAGAGATACACACTGATCATGGCACACAGTTCCAGAATGCTAAGCTCAAGGAACTGTGTGAGCTGTATGATGTAAAGCTCAGTTTCTCATCCGAGAGCTACTCTCAGGGAAACGACCAAGCAGAGGCTACGGACAAGGCCATTTTTAACAACGTCAAAAAGAACTTGCAGGAGGCTAAAGGCAGATGGTTAGAAGAGCTACCGGCCGTTATTTGGGCCCATCGAATCACGGAGCGGAGGTCGACGGGAAGAACACCATTCGCCATGGTCTATAGGTCAGAGACTGTGATCCCGATTGAGATTAGCCTCCCGACCCTTCGCTCCGAAGTGATAAAGGATGCCCCACTGAATGAGCAGCAGCTAAGCCACAACACAGACCTCTTGAAGGAAACAAAAAAACATGGCCTTGGTGCACCTGGCCTCATACCATCAGCAGGCCAAGTCCTATTACAAAAAAAAGGTTAGTGCTCGTCGATTTAACGCTGGGGATTGGGTCTTGAAGATCAGAACAGGGAATTCCTTGAAGCTAGACTCAGGTTGGGTTAGACCCTATGAGGTGATCAAAGCACTTGACAATGGCGCGTATGTCCTGAAAGAACTCAAGACCGGGAAGAGCCTACCGAACACGTGGAATGCTCAGCACTTGAAAAAGTATCACGTGTAAGATGCTTGTAAATGTTGCAAGACCCGTGTAAATGCTTATTTTGTTAAAAAGCTTAATTCCAAAACAGGTCAAAATTTTTGCCACACGGATTTATACTTTGGATTGCTATGGAAAAGGGGTCTGCCCACAGTGACAGACCCCACGTACTATTCACGCAATTAAGAATCGTGCTATAGGGATCACGTCGCTTTCCGACGACCCAAGAAAATGTACGAAGAGGTAAGAGCTACGCAATCAAAAACTTGCCAGCAGACCTAAAAAATGATCGTACTATGGGAATCACAACATGCACTAAAATGCTAGCCGATGACCCGAGAAAATGTACGAAGAGAGAAGAACTGGGCAACCAAAAACTTACCAGCAAACCTTAAAAGCGATAGTACTATGGGGATCACGTCACTTGTCGACGACCCAAGAAAACGTACGAAGAGGAAAGAGCTGCGTAACCAAAAACTTGCCAGCAGACCTAAAAAACGATCGTACTATGGGATCACGTCACTTGCCAATAACTCAAGAAAATGTACGAAGAGGAAAGAGCTGTGCAACCAAAAACTTACCAGCAGACCTCAAAAATGATCGTACTATGGGGATCACGTTGCTTGCTGACGACCCAAAAAAATGTACGAAGAGGAAAGAGCTGCGCATCCAAAAACTTGCTAGCAGACCTCGAAAATGATCGTACTATGGGAATCACATCGTGCAATAAAAGAATTGCCGATGGCCTGAGAAAATGTACGAAGACAAAAGAGTCACACGACGAAGGCTTGCATCCTGCTCTCAAAGGAAAACAGGGACAGGGTCTACCCGTTGGAAGTAGATCCTCCCCAAGGAGCATGTTAGCTATGCAAAAAGCTAAAGGGAAGCAGTGTTAGGGTCTATCCGTTGGAAGTAGATCCCCCCTAAGGAGCATTTTAGCTGTATGAAAAGCTAAACGAAAGTAGGAATAAGGTCTACCCGTTGAAAGCAGACCCTCTCCAAATAACGTTTTAAGTCATGTGCAAGACGAAGAAAAGTAGGGACATGGTCTACCTGTTGGAAGCAGACCCCCCCAGAGAGCATTTTGGCCGCGTGCAAAGCAAAGGAAAGCGGGGTCAGGGTCTACCCTTTGGAAGTATACCCTACCAAGAGAACGGTTTAATTACGCATGAACTAAGAAAGAACGGAGTTAAAGCCTACCCATTGGAAGAAGTCCAGTACAAGACTGGGCATAAAGACAGAAGTTAAAATCAAACTCTGTTTATTATTTCCTAAAAGTACAAAGCGCATGGTCTGCAGGGATGCACATCCGAAAGTTCTACTTATAAGAGGTAGGTTTTGGACGGACTCGCATGGACACATCAGAGTGGTAGCGCCCTGTTCGCTCCCAATGAGAGCTGAGTCCAGGCCTTCTCCTCTGTAGCAACGGGTCCAAACAGTGGTCGACCAACCCCTGAAGCTGGTTCCTCACGCGTTCCCATTTGGGGTCAGAGAAGTTCAGCCACGCGTGTGAGTCAAATTCTACCAAGACAAGTTATAACAGGGGTTATACATCCTCACATCCCGGTCCCCAAAGTTAAATCTCATCAATCAAAGTATGAGGAAAATTCACTAAAAACTCAAAACTATATACAGCCAAGTCCAACCCAAACGCGAGCCGCGCTGCCGACAAGGGAATGACACAATACACGATATCTGACCCTAACACTAAACGCGGTCAACGAAAGGAGTAAAAGAACGGAATAAGCTTGGAAAAATAGCACGTCTTCTATTATTTAATCAAATGGTTACAACGAATGCCTACTTTACAAATATACAGAGCAAGAAGTCCTAATTACCTCTTTCCAGGGGAGCACGGCCGGTTTTGGCACTTGGTCCAGCTACGGCAGAGGGCGACGTGCCGGGGTCGGAGTCATCACTGGATAAACGACCGCTCCAGACCCATCGCCAGTTGAGGCCCCAAGCTTAGGTTGACCGCAAGGAACCTCCGAGGTTTGCTCTAGCGGACCGGACGCGAGGATGATCTCCTTAGTAATAGAGGCGGATGCAGAGGGCCCATCTTTTTCTTCATTGAGCATCTTCAGCACATCAGCAGGGTACACGATGTTAATCTCATCCCCTAGCTGCTGCATGTAATGCTTAAGGAATAATAGTCCCTCTCGACGTCTTTTTGCTCATCAAACTGGTTTGGCATTACCATCTCCGCGTGGCTTTCGAACTCCCTGTTTTCCCAGCCAGACCTATAGCTCTCTGTAGAAGGACATCCATATGCCTCTAGTACCTCATCTTCAACTTCTCCGCGTCTGCCAGTCTGTCCCTCACTGCCGCCAGCCTTAGCTTCGCTTGCCGCTGCGACAAGTCGACCAAAAGAGTGTTAATGTCGGCAAGATCTTCGCCGTGCTTGCGAGACAGCTCTGTATAAGCCCCCATCAAATTTTTGTGATCCAAACAAAGATGTCAGTTTACCTCATTAGACCGGTCGAGTCTGTGCTGAAGGGAGTGGGCCTCCAGTTTGGCTTTCGCTTCGGCCTTCCTTGCCTCTTTGGCGTCATCGACAGCCCTATCACGGGCGATGAAGGCCAGCTCCATCTCCTCCCTTGTGTTCTGCAAGTCCTGCTCCTTGGCCCTGAGTTCGTCTTGGGGCAACCTGGCAGCCTCAAATTGAGCGAGCTTGCCGGCCTCTACCTCAGCCAACTTTGCAGCTAGCTCCTCGTGCCTAGTCCACTCGACACTCAGGGCATGAGCCACCGTACTACCGACCCTAGCCTTATCCAAGCTCCGATACAAGTCGAAGTCGGCCCTCAACTTGGCAAGGGCGGCCTCGCTTCGCTCGGCCAACGTAGAGCAGGAGTTCAACTCCTCGGTTAGCTCCCTGACACGAGAGGAATAGAAGGACTGGACAGCGGCTCGCTGCAAGATACAAGAAAGGGAAGTCAGTGTTCAGCAAGAATGCCAAAAAATGGAGGTGGTGGCCAGACGAGCCAAACCTGCGCAATGCTGCGGCAGGTGATGAGTTCAACATTCTCTAAAGAGAGCGCCTCCAGCTCGGGCTTCGCAACTAGACCATCTCCTTGGGCATCGTCCGTGTCTGAGGAACGCGACTCTGCCCCGCTGACTGCGAGGACACCCTCTCCTCCCGAAGCAACAGTGGTAGGGACGATAGGAAGCTGAGTGTCGCCGAGCACGCCTCCGACGACAGCTGGGGTCGGCACATCCTCAGCAGAGGATGCCACGGTGACTGCTACTGCATCGGTAGTTCCGGTTGCCAGCCCCGTTAGAGCCCCGCCTGATTGTGATTTTTCGGTCTTATCTTGACCAATTCCCCCCAACGGCCTACTGCGCGCGGACTTTCTCCTCTTCATGAGGGTCAGCGTGGCCCCATCGTCGTCACTATCGGAAGAGGGGGCAGTTCTGCCCCTTTTCCTTGCCGGGCCCTCCTTCTCTCTAGATGAGTCGACCTCGTGACGCCGCTTTATTGGGATCAAAGGAGGGGAGGACAGCCGAGATTTCAGCCTCAGAGCCCCCCCACTGAGCTCAGCGATCTCCCTACAGGGGCAAGCAGCATCGGACCCCGCACTCATCTTCAAACTAGAGTGGGGGGAGGAAGAGGTCGGAGCGGTGGATTCCCCAGAAAGGACGACTTTTATGGCCGTCATCTCCCGAGCCGGAGGTCTACTAGCATCGGGGGAGGGGACCGCAGGTGCCTCATCTTCTGAAGACACCACAAGGCGTCGACCAGTGGGTACCTTGGATCGAGCCTTGTGTGCAGCGGCACTTCCCTTGACTAGAGAGGGGCCTGCTGAAAGGCCTGCTTCAGAACCTATAAAGAGCAAGCAACGTAGTTAGAACATAGCTACAACCCGATCGACGGAGCTCTAGAATGCGAAAATAGACTCATCGTTAGCTCTCTTGGGGCGGCAGTTCCCTCTCTACAGAGCCTAATGCACTCCTCGGCCATGAGCCTCACGGCCTCTTCGAGCTCATGGCTAGTCAGCGCCACCAAGTCGCAGGGACCCGCCAGCTAGCTCGACGCCGTAACCTGGCAGCCCACCATGGCGATGCGACTCTGTTCGTCACGATAGAACCGGTTCAAAACCGAGGCGTCGAGCTGGCTCCGCAGGTGTTTCGTGATAACCCAGGTATCCAGCGGGAAGGGAAGGTAGGAAATCATCCTAGGCATCATATTTATGACCTGGGGGTTTAGGGTGGCTTGGATATGTCGGCAATCTCCAGGGGACCCAAAGATGACGATCCCTTCCAGCTTGTTGAGCCGCCCCGCCGACAGTTGTGGCTCCAACCTGCTTTCTTCTGCAGAGGCTGCACAAGGAAAAACATCGTGAGCAATAACGAACGAGGTAAACACAGATCCAAAAATCACGACCTAGTACTTACTCTACAGAAAAGATGAAGGAACTTGGAAGTACTCTCCATTCACCCAAGGAGAGCACCACGCCTCTCCGACGGCATATAGCCTAGAGTGGGAGTCTCACTGTTTGTCTGACCTCAGCAAACCCCAGAAAATATGGCGTCCAGGGAGTGGTTGAAGGTAGAAAGTGGGGTAGGAGCTTTTTTTGGGGATGAGGGTGAGCTTATAGGCATAAAAGACCACCTCCAAGTCTATATGTATGTTATAAAGGACTGACAGGGCGGAAAGCTCCATCAAGATTATAATTCCGTTAGCATTAAGATGCATCAGATGAATCCCCGTGAGGCTAAAGAACTGATGGACCAAAGGAGGGAGAAGAAACCGCAACTACTCCAGATGCCGCCTCCCCAAAATGATGGAGCCTTCTGGAGCAGAGGGATAAAGCTACCAGTCCGTTGGGCCCGATCCTCTCTAAAGTGACTCTGCCGGAGAAGTAGAGTTGCCTCCTCAACGACCCAAATTCGGAATCCGCGACAGGACGAAGTTTCTGACTCAGTTTCAGGGCCATCGTGTTAAATGTGATCGAAGAAGACGAAAGGTTCTAGGAAAAAGGAGGTGCGGAAACCCTAAGATTTGAGAAAGCTGAAATACTTTGAGATTTTGGTAAAGTAAGAAATGAGCATAAATGCGGCTTTTAAGGAGGGGGAGCCGAAGAGTTTTTCCTGGAAAAGAGCAGAGCAAAGAAGACCGAACCGTCAGAATTTCGAAATGTAAAAATTTTTTTGTGATATTGGATGGCGTGCCTCCGCGTCGACAATGGGGGAGCCACGTGTATCCCTCAAATTGGAGGAACAGAGAAACGATTTCCCCACTTGATGGATACGAATCCATCAACTAGGGAAATGGGGGCAGTTGTGGAACCCGTTCTCAAATCATACACCACGTGGATGATTAAGTGGCAGAATAGGTCACAAACAGGGCACACCGTCCGACACGTATCCAGAGTGACTAGTTAAAGGCTACGCGAGTCGCACGGCACATAAGCCATTGGACAGTCCGAGGCTAGGGCCGAGCCCATCCCAGACCCCGGATGGACTCGGCCTAGTCCGATTCTTACCTCGACAGCTGGGGGTCGGAAGCCCCAAGGGTCTTCCACCAGAGTACAATGGGAAGCAACTCACAGCTCCAGACCCAGATAGAGCATTTAATATGATCTTGAGTAGGTATGCACATAGGATAAACCGTCCTGACAGAACGACAGTTTGTCCAAATCTTGCTCCTGACAGACTCGAGCCATAGGGGACGGCGGAAACTAGGCTACAGCAATGTAGGAAGAATCAGGTAATCTCGCCCCGTGACCTCTGGAGTAAGTCTTGATGAAAAATGTACTCGGTCCTGGGATTGAGAACTAAGAGGTTCACAATTTCAGGACTATATATATGAGTCATGCGTCCCCAAAAGGGAGGCATGTATGTATATAAAAAGAAACATTTGAAAAAATATACATATACAAAGAAAAACTAAATCTTTGCTACCCTAAAAAAAAAAGATAATCAACTGACTTAAGCATCAGAAAATCTTTACAGCTGACCTTCCCCGCTTCTCTGATCTTGCCTGAAGTCGAAAGCTCTTTAGGATAGTAAGGACACGTGGACAGTTGGTGAAAATCGCTCCAACATATTTTATCATTTATTCTTGTGAATCCCACATAAATGAATAATTGTGATTAGCCAAACGCATCTAGACCAAAGCAGCTCTCTTAGATTTAATACACAAATCTGTGTTTGATTAAAATTATTGATATCTTGTAACATTTATTATAAATTGTATAGTTTCTAGATCTAATGCGTGCCTTCAAAGATTGAGAAAAAGCTATAAAACGGCCCAGTGATACTACACATTTTGTGGAAAAGGCCTAATTCACATGCACAAATCAATATGTTAATTTTCCTTTCTTATTCTCTTTGATTTATTTGTGCAATGGAATAGCACTACAGTTTTGAAATATTATTCATTATTTGTATTATTGTTACATTACTACGCTATTAGTATAAGAGAAGATTGAGTACGAAGGGAAATTGAACAAATGTCTTTTCCTCCTTTTTTAATGATGGGTGACACGCAATCAAATCCATCAATAAATAGTCATAAAGATGTGTAAAATATAAGAGAGACTATCTTTGGCCATTTGATCTCTTTTGAATATTATCTATTCTAAGCAAGGTTATTGAGTTATTATACGGACGTAAAATATTAGTCTATTTTTTTTTTTTTTTACTAAGAGGAGTACAAGAATATTAGTTAAACAAAATGCAAGAGAATCCGAGGCCCATTCACCATCATTTCAGCTTGCATTTCAACACTAGTGTCGTAGAAATCTCTATCATTTCACGTGGAGTTTATTATTTACACAATTTTTTAATAAAAATAAAAAAAATCTCCCATAAGATAAAACGTCGGCTCTCATACATGAACCACTTCAAAATTATCTTATGAAATTCAGAAAACATTTTAGAAAGAAAAAAACATAATAAAATGACCGGAAATATCATGGGACCTCATCCTTTCCCAGCTTCATTCAATTCATCCCTCAATACAAGCTTGACTTCTTATTTTTATTTTTTTTTTCAATTCATCACTTGTTATTGAAGTATTATTACAATAATTTCAAGGAAAAAAAGGCGATATTTATTAAATTATAAACGAATTATTTCATCAATAATAGACCGAAAAAAAAAAAATACAATTTCACTCCAATATTCCACGCTGTATTGGGTACTCCCACAGTCGCTGTCGGCTACCACTCTTCACGTAACTTCACCATCACGAGCCCATCCCACAGTCGTCGGTGCCACGTGTCGCCACATCACAAACTCACACACGACCTCGAGGCTATGTACGAAGCCGCCATTCCCCATCCCTAGGTCACGACGTCGCTACTCGCCACGTGTCCTCCGTTCAAAAGTCAAACTACTACATTGTTTCATCCTTAGATTTTTCCTCAAAGTTATCATCAACTAATCTTCTTCTTACACGTGTCCCTACCCACTCTCTTCCTATATAAACCCTCAAAACCAAAGATTTCAAACACAAGAAAACAACTTGAGAGTTTTTTTAAAAAAATTTCTTCTGTTTTCTTCTTCTTCTTCTTCTTCTTCTCCGATCAATGATCCAAACCCAAAAGGTCTCAGGTCGCCGGATTCTGACTTCTCCGGCGATTCATCCCTGCGAGGACATCAGTCCGTACACCCTGTTAAGCTCCCTTATATCTCTTGCTCGCAACATCTGTAGTTATCGATCGAAGTTCTTCGCCACTAATAAGCGGAACGCGCGTGAGTCCATTCGCCAAATCAGGGTGATTCTCGTTTTTCTTGAAGAAATCCGAGAGTGGGATTCGGATCTTCCGGGCTCGGTCGTTCTGGGCTTCTCGGAGCTCCATTTGGCTTTCCAGAAGGCCCGGTTCTTGTTGGAGGACTGTACCCGCGACGGAGCTCAGGTATGGATGCTGATGAATTCGGAGCGCGTGGCGAACCAGTTCCGGGTCCTCGCCCGGACGATAGCGACGGCTTTGGATGTTCTACCGCTTGCTCTGATCGACGCGCCGGTTGATGTGAAGGACCATGTCGAGTTGGTGATGAAGCAAGCGCGGAAAACGAGGTTCGACGTCGACCCGGATGATAAACGGGTCATGGGGGCTGTTATATCCGTTCTGAGTGGGTTCGAGAATGGGGTTGTCCCGGATAAGGGTGATCTCAAATGGGTTCTTGATTATCTTGGGATTCGAAGGTGGAGCTCGTGCAATAAGGAGGTGAAGTTCTTGGATTCGGAAATGGAGCTCGAGAACTTGAACGACGAAAAGAGAGAGTTGGATATGCTGAGCAGCTTACTGAGTCTCGTTTGCTATTGTCGTTGCGTGGCGTTTGATGTCGTAGACGGTGAACCGAAACGACAATCCAATGGAAAATGCACAAGCGAGGCGCTAATTGGCCTCAAACCAGATGATCTCCGGTGCCCAATTTCACTGGAGATCATGGTTGATCCAGTGACAGTAGCTTCAGGGCATACGTATGATCGAGCTTCGATTACGAAATGGTTTAGAGCTGGAAATTCAATCTGTCCTAAGACAGGTGAAAAGCTCAAGAACATGGAAATGTTGCCCAATTCCTCGCTCAGGAGGTTGATTCAGCTGTATTGTTCTGAGAATGGTATTCCATTTGTTGATTCAGGTCATCGAAATCGCCACGTTAAAAGGGCGGTTTTCGCAGGAAGTTTGGCAGCTGAAAAGGCCATGAACATGGTGTCCGATTATCTTATGGTAATGCTTACTGCTGGAACGGGAATGGAACAAAATAAGGCCGCTTATGAAACCAGGGTTCTCTCCAAAACAAGCGTTTTAAATAGGTCTTGTTTGGTTGAAGCCGGTGTGATCCCACCATTGTTAATGCTATTGCTTTCTACAGATTCATTGACCCAAGAGAATGCCACGGCTGCCCTTTTGAACCTCTCCAAGCATTCCGAATGCAAAGCTAGCATCGTCCACAATGGGGGTTTGGAAGTACTTGTAGATGTTCTGAAGAAGGGACTCAACTTAGAGGCACGACAACATGCCGCTGGCGTCTTGTTTTACCTTGCCTCAGTTGAGGAAAACAGGATTCTTATCGGGGAGAATCCAGAGACAGTTCCAGCTTTGATGGAGCTCATAAGAAATGGAACCGATCGGGGCAAGAAAAACGCATTGGTTGCCATTTTTGGGCTCCTGGCGCACCCTGGAAACCATAGGAGGGTGCTAGCGGCTGGGACAGTTCCTCTGCTGGTTAATCTCTTGATGTCTGCTGATGCAGAAGATGATCTCGTCACGGATTCCCTTGCGATTCTAGCGACTCTAGCGGAAAAACCCGATGGAACGACTGGGATTGTGCGCCATGGAAGTTTGGATTCGATCGCGGAGATTCTGAATGCAGCTACTTCAAGGGCAGGGAAGGAGTATTGCGTGTCTTTGCTGCTGGCTCTTTGTAGAAACGGTGGCAGAGATGTGATTGCCGTGTTAGTGAAGAGCCCTTCTCTAATGGGATCTTTATATTCCCTACTTAGTGAAGGTACATCTCGAGCTAGCAAAAAATCCGGTGCTCTCATCAGGGTCCTCCATGAATTCTACGAAAGAAAGTCTTCTGGGTTGATGGCTCCTGGGTTTTCGCAAGAACGATTTGTTCACGTATGGTAACCCAAATTTTTGCGGGTTTTCATTGTTGATTCTTTTCATGCCGTGTAAGTACACATTGTTGTTTAGATTAAGTCATGGTATTGGCTCGGTTTTTGTAAGAGCTAATAACTATATCAGCTTCTAGTTTTTGGAATGAAGCTTTGTATAAAACTCTGTACACACTACATTGTAATTCGTTTCTCTCTTTCTCCCAAAATAAATAACAACTCGATCAAGCTTTGTTTGATGTAAAAGTCATCTGTCACCATTTCAAATATGAACATCTTAATGTGAACAATAAAATGTACTTTTTGTTCAATTTTTAAGTCTTGGTTGAGATGTCGAGCGCCTTTTCTAGTGTTATGACCACTTGCGTCATAGATAGCCTTTGCTCCTTATGACCTGTGCACGACAAAGCTAGCTTGAATACAAGGTCAAAGGCTTCCAATGAGTATTCCCTCTTGAGTTTAGGGTCTGCAAATTCCTCTATACTACCACTAGCTGTTAGAGATTTAGCCTGAAAGGCAAAGAAGAACATTAAACAGGGACAAAACTTGAAATAACTTCAGAAAAATAGGAGACCGAGTTTTCTCCTTACCCTTTTAGTTAGTGGCATTGGTCTCGATAAGTTGAAGTCGATTACTCGCTGCCCGGATAGAAGTTGTAATAGTACCATACCGAAACTGTAAACATCTCCTGAAGGATTCACATGTCGATTTCTTTGATACTCAGGATCAACATAACCCAATGTCCCTCTCACTTCTGAAATCACATAGGATTGGTCCGAATCCATAACCTTAGACAACCCAAAGTCGGAGAGTTTTGCTTGAAATTTAGCATCTATTAGAATATTTGTTGGCTGCCAAAGGGAAATATCAAGAAAAAAGTGACAGGAAAGCAAGCTAAAGAGTGTCATTATCAAGCAGTATAGACAAGACCAACCTTGATATCGCGGTGAACAATGCAGCCTTCTGGATAAGTATGTAGAAACCAGAGACCTTTGGCACTGTCGATCGCAATCTGTAGTCTTTCAGTCCATGAGAGAATTTTATCTTTTCCTGTTTTGTCAACTTTTCTCAGTTGTTTTTCCATTGTTTGAAAATGAACAAGGAAATTCTTCATAAACGAAAGAAAAAACATACCAAACAACCATTCTGAAAGGTTGCCATTGTGGCAAAGCTCATAGACGAGGAAACATTCATCTACAGCCTCACTATAGCCAAGCAAAGAAACGAGGTTTGGATGTTTGACGTGGGAAAGACTTGTCACTTCTCTGATGAATGTGTCTACATGTCCATCCTTGATTATGTGCTTCACTGCAACATGCTGCCCATTTGACAGTATTCCTTTATATACCATCCCTGGAAAATTCTGAAACGAATTCAAAATCCATTTCAAAGAAAAACAAATTATTAATCCACCTACTGACTCCCTTATTTTCATTTTTTTCGTTCACTTGATAATGTTTCTTGTTCTTTTCGCTTTGCTATCAAACTCTGTTATTAATTAAGTTCTGCTTCCTCAGCGAAATGCGGCTTCTGTTTACGTTGAAATTTTTTGAAAAGCATGAGTTTTATCTTAGACCTTTTTTTGACTATGAAGAAGGTTGTCTAAGCTTAATCTATGTTTCACTGTGTTAGTCCTGGCATATATATGCATCCTAAGCTTTTATTTTGTTTAGACTCTCTAATTAGTCTTTCATGACCAACAGTAAAACTCTTAAATGCTAAATCACAAAGGTTCTCACCTGCTACACCTTGGTCAATGAAGTTAGACGAATTGAGATTGTTTGTCGCTAAATAAACTTCCTTAATTGGTATCTTAGGGCAGCTGATTTCTTCATTCATCAACTCCGAGCTATCTGATGTTGTTCAGTAAAATGAGAAGGTTAACAAATTACAATTCTCATACCTTTCAATGAAGTTGCAAAGTTCTTTAGAGAAAAAAGAGCATCTTATTACCCTCCTTTCCAGATAAAATATTTTCTTCAACTCTCTTCCTACACAAGGTCCATGTTATACCAAAAACTACTACGGTAATTCCTGCTACACCACCAGCTAGAATCCATAAACCTGTAATCACCATGTAAGTTATTCGAATTCACGGAAGCTCCCTCTTATTTCAAGATTGCTTTATTAAGCATTGTGCATGGAAGTTACCTGTCCTCAACTTTTTATTTTTACTACATCTATCTTCCTTTTCTGCAGTGGGAACAAAGAGGCATATTTTAGAACATTGAAGAGAATTGGCAAAGGAGACAGAATTTGTACACTGATTGCTCGAACTGCTTACTTACCTCTTGAAAAGTTCTGATCTCCAAGGCATCTATAAAGGGCTTGAATCCAATTCTTATCTTTAGCTCTACTGCCTGTTAAACTTATCAAAACAGCAAAACTACATACCATGGTTTCAGCCTCTTCGGATTTCGTCCCATTCCCATCAAATTCAACAATCTCTTCCCACTTTTTAAGACAGGCACTACAAGTTTTAGTATCCGATTTGCCGGCTGAACCGAGAAGTTTGCAGTCTTGTTTAAGCTCATTGAATGTATTTCCTAGATTAGATTGAACGTCCTTGGTAGAAAAATCAGTGCAGCCACCAGCTCCACTTGTCAGATTTTCAAAGCCACAGCCAGAACTAACCTTGTCAATGCTCTTCATTAAAAGGAAGCAGTTTTTTTGCTCCGTTATATTCAAGAAAAGCTTCTGATCATCATCACTCTGGTTGGCCCTCCGTGCCAATGCATATAAGTAGTCATCAAAAACTGCCCCGCAACTACAACTGTTTACAAAACCACCCCAGTTGCCTGCTTCACAATCCGAGTTATTCCAAGATGAAGACTGGTGAATATCAAGGATGCATGACTCAGAACCTGAAGTTTGTGTGAGCAAAAACCTAAAGATGGTGAGGGAGACAAAAGCAAAAACATAATGTACTTGTATTCCTTTAAACATGTTTGGATTGGAAGAATAGAAGAAACTCAAGATGAACTTAGCCATAGAAGCCTCGTATTATGTTTAGAAAACCATAGACGAAGAATCAGATGTTCAATGTTCACAATGTAAAAAACGACTAGGAATCAAGAGAAAGATCTAAAGAATATAAAGCATTTTGCTTTATCTTAATGAGAATATAAGAATGAGTTGTTGCAGAATCAAACAGGATTTTCATCAATAACCTTTTTGGCATATATTTTAAGAGCAAGAATTGGATTTTATGTGAAGTTGATAAGAGACAAACAAGTGGCCTTTGTATTCTTCCATTTACGCGCAAAAGTCACTCTGTATGTAATTTTTAATGTGATTCTGCAGGCTGATTTGAATGTGGTCAATTCATACTCCCGATATGTTATTAAGTTATTAAATATATTGCTTAGATAAACTGATGGCAATTTGCCGAACGGTGAAAATAACCACATTGTCAGCATATTATTCATTCTTAAGCCATGATTCTCTTAGAAATACGACAAACACGAAGTAAATGAGCCTTATGTCACGATGTGGCAAATCTAAGCCCAAACTACCAAACGGGATGGTCTGTACGCTTGGGTTTGGGCTAAGGACTGACAAATGGCCTTTTACACCTAATTCTAGTAAATCTCCTTTTTTTCACATTTCGTTTTGGTAAATGTCTTTTTTTTTTTCAATTTATTGCTAAATGGCCAAGTAAATCAGGTTTTACACGCATATTAGTAATCAAATTTTTCACTAGGTCTATCAGGTTTATCAATTATTTATTTTCAAAACTAGAGCCCTGGACTCCACCAACCTCAAGATTATAATTCCCAAAACCATCAATGAAGTCCACGTTTAAAGGGTTGACTTGAGACAAAAGTGTTCTTCAACCCAACTGTGTTTCATCACCCCTTCCATTGAGAGAGTTGATTCCTGGTTATGGATGTTGGACTCTATTGCAGGGGCAAACGCAGCATTCAGAGACTTAGCAGCATCCGTGGCATCGAAACCGAATATATCATCCCCTGTTGCATAGTATAAAAATAATCCCCCAAATTAAGATCAAGTGACAGTGAAAATGTGCTCCAAATTTTTGCAGATAGAGAATTGGCCAATTGGGCAAGTGGGTATTACAGGGCAGAGCCTTTTTTTTTTTTTAATTTTTTTGTTTTTAACAAACAACTAACAGAATGTACAATCACGGATTGAACAACCCAATTAGCCAAAACTATCCATTGTTTATTTCGAAAAATGGGTTCTTATTGCTAACAATTACAAACCACTATGGAGTCCCTCTGTGTCTGAGCTCCGGAAGTAGTGAAAATAAAAACTTCAAAGACTGTAAGCCACGAGTTTTAGCATTTCTGAAAATCTAAGTACCAAATATAAACCCAACTGAAGAATATAACTCAAAAAAAGAGTGGACTTTCCATTAGCGTAGTGCGTATCCGCCAATTGTGGTATCTTAAACTCCCCGTTTGGCCCAAACCTCAGCTTCTTTTGTTCATGTCGTTCATGGGTTTGGTGCTCCGCGGCTAAAACGCCGATGGGAACAAACGACAACTGTTGTCATTGTCTAAATAAAACAACGAGGAGGAGGGACCTTGCGCGTCCATTGCGTGGTAGCACCGCGCAAGGCTGCGCAACTGGGCTGCGCCAAATTCCAGATAGGCATGAGCAGCCGCGCAAGCCTCAGACACGCACCATCCCCATTTTTTCAAAGTTGCTTTTTTTTTTATTATTTAAGAATAAGTGTTTTGAAGAATTGTATCTTTTTACGAGAGACATAATTGTACACTAAAATGTAATAGACAGGAACATATTTGTGAACAGGAATATATTTGTGGACGAAAATAATTAATTTTCTGAGTTCTTTTGGGAGAAAGAATTTCTAGAAATTCAAGGTATTTTTACTTCCAAATTCAATTTCTTCTATTTTTGCTTGGTGTAAAAACTTACTGAGGCTTGTTATATCCTAGAAGCTATTTGTTCCTAAATTCTTTTCAAGCAACCTAGAGGGGGCAAATAACACTTTAAAGAAAGTGCATTTTTTTTTACGTGTCTCAAGTCCCTAATGTTCATTATATTCCCAACAATTTTAAAGCTTTATTTTTTTCTGCTTGCTATGGAAGCTAAATCCACCCTTTCAACTATCAAGACGATGAACCAAGATTTTGTTTGGCTTGATCGTTTTGATGGGACGAACTTCACTCAATGGCAAGGCAAAGTAAAGTTCCTCCTTACTACTTTGAAAATTTTCTATGTCCTAGATCCAAATCTTGCACCAATTCTGCCACCATCTGATAAGGACATCATGTTGCCAAGGCTGAAAGACTCAAGCGTAAAGAGGATGAACTCATATGTCGTAGTCATATCCTCAACACACTTTTTGATTGTCTCTACGATCTTTACACCCACATCAAATTCAACAGAGAGATTTGGAATGCACTTGAATTCAAATATAAGGCAGAGAAGGAAGGTATAAAAAAATTTCTAACCTCTAAATATTTTGATTTTAACATATTTGATAATAAACCAATTTTGTCTCAAGTACATAAATTGCAAGTCTGTCAATAACCTGAGGGCTATAAAGATTAAACTTCTTGAATCTTTTCAAGTTGGTGTAATAATTACAAAAATTACCATTGTCTTCGAAAAATTATAGAAAGAAAGTTCTTCATAGTTCTGAATATTATTCTTTGGAACAAATATAGAAATACTTTCGAATCAAGGAGGAATCGAGGAAAAGAGATAAGAATAATAATTTTCATTCTTATGATGGCGAGTCTAATACCAATGCTATGAGTAAGCTCAATTAGACCAACAAAGACAATCAAAACAAAGATCAAAGAAAATTCAAGAGGTCCTAAAACAACAATAAGAAGAATAGAAGTTGCTATGTCTGTGACAAACCAGGCCATTTTGTTCGAGAATGTAGATTTCAAAAGAAAACTTATAGAGATGCAATAGCCAAAGTAAACTCCATTGAAGATAATGAAGAGTTTATCGATGTTGTGAGTAAAATCAATGCCATTCATGGCAAAGTACAAGGCCGGTGGTATGATACTTGTACCAATATTCATGTCTCCTATGATAGTTCTTAATTCAAAACCTATCAAGATGTGAATGATGAACAAGACATTCAAATTGGGAATGAAGGACGCTCCAAAGTAAATGGCAAAGGAAATGTGGATTTTGTCTTCACTTCTAGAAAAAAAAATATCTTTAGCCAATATACTACATGTTCCTGATATGAGTAGGAATCTAGTGAGTGGAGACTTGTTGAGAAAACTTGGGATTAAATCTATGTATAAATATGAGAAATTAAATTTATTCTGTAATAGTATCTTTATTAAAAAAGGCTATTCATGTGATGGAATGTTCAAATTATGTGTTGTTGACAATGATATTAATAAAAGAATATTTTTCCACTTACATAGTTGATTCTGTTTCTTTATGGTATGGTAGATTAGCACATATTAGTTTAAGCACTATAAAAAAAAATGATTAATTGTGGTTTATTTTCATACGATGTTGTTAAATTTAAGAAATGTGAAATATGTGTTAAATCTAAAATGGTAAAGAAATCTTTTACTAGTGTTGAGAAATCAACTGAGTTGCTAGAACTTATACATTCAATAATAGATACTTTATTATATTTATTGATAATAATTCTAGATACACCTATGTCTATTTGATAAAGCATAAAGATGAGGCTTTTAATGTGTTTAAAATTTATAAGTTGAGGTTGAAAATCAATTAGGAAGAAAGATTAAAATTCTTACAAATAATAGAGGTGAAGAATATTTTCCTAATGAGTTTATTACCTATTGTGAAGAACATAACATTATACTTAAGAAATTAGCACCACATACACCTCAACAAAATGGTTTAGATGAAAGAAAAAATAGAATTTTTTCTGAGATGATAAATACTATACTATTAAATACAGAATTGCCATGTAATTTATAGGGTGAAGCACTTCTTGCTGCATGTCATATTCTTAATAAAATTCCTTTAAAGAAAAATAAAACCTCTCTATATGAGTTATGAAAAGGAAGAAAACCCAATATAAGGAATTTCAAAATACGAGGATGTCTTGCTTATTATAAGTATAATAATCCAAAAAGAACCAAGGTGGGTCCTAGAGGGATTAAGTGTGCTTTTATAGGATATGTTACATATAATAAGGCATATAGGCTCATAAACTTACAGTCAAATGTGATAGTGGAATCCAGAAATGTGGAATTTTTTGAGCAATTATTTACTTTAGGAAATATATCTTAAATTAAAACCCAAATTAGTAGAAGATCACTCGAAGAGCAATCTTCTAAAGTTAGTAAACAACCAAGTAAACCTCATAAAAGCAAAAGAATCCGAAAAGCATAAGAATTAGGGCCTAATGAAATAGACTCTCATCTTAATTCTTTCTACCCAGTAAAAGGAAATAACAAGAAAGTTACAAGAATATGAACTATTATTCTTCAAATTGAGTAAGATCCTAAAACTTATAAAGAAGCTATGTCTTCAAGAGATTCTTCATTTTGGAAAGATGCTATTAACAATGAAATGGATTCAATTAAATCAAATTATACTTGGAAACTTGTTGATTTACCTTCCAACTCAAAACCTATTGATTATAAATGGGTGTTTAGAAGAAAATATCATGTTGATGGTACTTTAGCGAGATTAGTTGCCAAAGGATTTTGACAAAAAGTAGGAATTGATTACTTTGATGCTTATACACTAGTAGCAAGAATTACTTCAATTAGGATTTTGTTTGGTTTAGCTTCAATTCATACTCTTTATATTCATCAAATAGATGTGAAAACAATATTCTTAAATGAAGATCTCAACGAAGAGTTTGTTATGCTAAAATGAACCATCAACACCATAATAAAATTAAAACTAAATGACATCACTGTCGTCCTCATCATCATCTTCTTCTTCTTCTTCTCATCTTGAAACGACAAGGAGATTGACCTCGGCATCTCTGTTTTTCAATCCCTTCACAGTTGTAACACTTGCCACGACCCTCCTCCTTCTCATTCTTCTTATCTCTATTTATACCATAATGAATTCTCTGAAACAGTTAAACGCTTCTTTCTAATAAGGAAAAAAAAAAAAAAAGAATCGGTTCTCTTGATTCTCGTTTTTGACAAATGAAACAAAATGTCACGGTCTCGTGTCATAGCTGTCTTCTTTGAGTTCATTTTCACGTCGTCAACAGTAAAATATACATAAAATATATATATAAATAAAATAAAATAAATAATAAAAAGAAGGGGGGGTTGGGGGACAGATATTGTGCTCAAGGAGTATATTCCTAGTGATACTTGTGAACTTTGACATGGCCCTCTAGTATATGCTAGTCCGATCTTCATTTTGTTCATTATTGTTTATAGCACATGACATCACGACGTCTCGTGAGATTTTCCTGCCAATTATAAAGAAGAATTATCCTTTTCTTCAAGATTTTTTGCAAAACTTTATATTATATAAAATTCTAACGTTACTTTCTGAAGTAATTTCTTCTTTTTTAAAATTAAAAAAAAAAGTCACTTTCTGAAGTAATTTCAGTTTAACTTTAAGCTACCGATGGTGTTAATTTAATCTGACCAACTTCGTTGATAAATGAGAAAGTTTTTCAATTATTATGAGTTCTCTTTTTTAGTATTTGTTAAAAAAAAAAAGAAAAGAAAAGAAAAAGAAAGTCTCAAAAACAATGCTCCTACATTTCTTGGAAAAACAAAAAAAAGACTATATGCTCCTAAACACAATTGGCGTTGGTTTTAAAAAAAAAAAACAATTGGTGTTCACGGATAGAAGATGGAAACAAGACAAAAATTTACTTTGTTTTCTTCTGATTTATGGTTTTTTGTTTTCTAAATGTGATGAGAACTCTATGATGGAAATATGTGAATAAAAAATTTAGTAATTGACAACTGGTCGTTCTTAGTTACAAATAAAAGTTTCTATATCATAAAAAAAATAAAAATAAAAAAGCCTCGAAACCAAGGCAAAGTTGAAGAATTAATCCTCGCGTTATGTTCCATTTAAGGGTGAACTAAAAAATATTTTAAAATTTAAGTGTTCTATAATTTAAATTTTAAAATTTAAATTCAGTAAAATAATATTTTAAAATTAAAAATTTTTGCAAATTAATATCATATATTAATTTTTTAACTAATTTTAGTAATAAAAAAATAATAATATTCTCTATTAAAACTACATTAATCATTACTATTCTCTTTAAATTTGAAGATATTATTATTTTTACCAGTTAAAATTATTCAAAAAGTCAACTCATGGTATTAATTTTCAGAAATTCTTAATCTTAGAGTATTATTTTGCAAAGTCCAAATTTTAAAGTTTAAATTATAGAACATCCAAACTTTAGGGTATCTTTTTATAATTTACCATAAATTTAACAAAAATTTCAAAATTAGATTCAAAAAAATTTACAGAATTGGATCTCAATATTAAACAAGCCCTTCACACAAGTCTTTTAAACATATTTAGTTAACAAATATAAATAAAATAAATGACTTTATTGATCCTTAATTATGGGAAAGTCTCACTAGTTTTGTCAAAAAAAAAAATTTGAAAAACAAATATTTGTTTAAAGGGCCCAAAATTTGGTCATTTTGCTAAAACCTATCCTGAAATGTGAAAATTGTACCCAATATCTTTTATTATTTTTTTTGGGAAAATGATACCAAGTGCAGTTTTTTAAAAAAATATTCCATTTATACGACCTAGCACATAACATTAATATTGTACAATATTTTTAAAAATGGGACAGTTTTTCTCTTTATCTTCTTCTTTCATTACACAAAACTTAATTGGATTTAATCGGTCTATTCTTGAGTAATTCTTAGTCTTCATAAATCTTTTTCATCTTCTTCTCTATTGGGATTCATCTTTTTAGTTTCAACCATGGTTGAAACACAGGATCAGTCGACTTCTCTAGTTTCCAAATTAAAAGAGGTTTCAACATCGAATATGGGTGAGGTTTCTGAGTCAATTTTTCCCCAAAATCAAGGACAAGAGGAAGGGACCCCTTTTGGATACCCTGTTTCTGAAACCAATTTACCCGAAATTGGAGAGAAAAGGAAAGAACCATAATAGTTTTTAAAAAATTTTCGTAGTTTCCTATGATTTATATAGCTACAGAGTATTCTGCAAAAGGGAAACCTTAATAATTTCTAGAAAATTTTTATAGTTTCCTATGATTTACATAACTACAAACCATTCTGCAAAAAAAGAAACTACAATAGTTTCCAGGAAACTTTCGTAGTTTCCACGAAACTTTTGTAGTTTCCTGTGATATACTTAGCTACAGAGCATACTGTAAAAAGAAAACCTTTCTGTGATTTACATACTTACAGGGCATTTCATTAAAAAAAAAAAAAAAACCACAATGTCTTGAAGCTTATCTCTTTGTTGTCGCAGCTTACATGGACTTGTGTTATGCGAACTGGTATTTGACTCGAGCTTTATCTTTCATTTGTATAGTGTGGATGTAAAAATTACACACAATAATTACCTCTCAAGCTCCATTAGTTCTTTCAAAGGTATGTGGAGCTTTCATCTTTAGGTAGGTACAACCTTATGAGATGATGACATTTCTTCTAAGCATTCACGCTCTTTTAGAATTAACTACTTTTATTCCGAGCATATGGACATGTCAGCTAGAATTAGAATTTCTGACGGGGCTCAAATTGAGGCTTCAGTGATGTATCCTCGATTTAAGTGACTTCGCATGTGTAGCAGGGAGCTCGATAGAGAAAGAGCTCGCATGACGATTATTCATGAGCTACTTATTAAAGTCATTGTTACTAATATTTGTTGTCTCTTCTTTGGAGTGCTCTTTTTCAGACAACTCATTTTTTTGTCTTTTCGACCTCACAAGATATTCTCGAGATGATTCTATCTTCAAATAGCAATCGCATTTTCGATAGAAGTCTATGAGATTTCTACATTTTCGTTATTATATTTCCTCCTAGAGTTTACTTTCGGGTCGCACTCCTACCATTATTGGGAATAGGACTATTTTCTGGGGGCATAGGTGACTTCTGCGAGCTTGGCTATGAAGTAGTTAAAGTATGATCCGAGGCTTTTTTTAGGGCCTTGGAAAATACTTGACAAAGCATTCAAAGGAATTATGAAGTTTCTCGCAGCTTGAAACTACCTTAAGAATGTATTTTGAAATTGCTACCAAGAAGAAATCGTACTAACTAGTAGTCTTTTGAACCACTTCTTCGATACTCCTGTTAGAGTTATTTCAAAACAACAACCATATACAAGGTGTTGATGGAGGTTTTATCAACAATAAATTTAGAAAAAATCAAGAGATGTGGCTTGTGTGAATTGAGGAAATAATCAAAGCAAATAAGGAGAGAGGATTTTATAGTGGTTCAGCCCCGAAAAAGATGAGCCTACATCCACTGTTGTCTCACTAATTTATGAATAATGATGAACACTCAAGGTTACAATCTCGTCTGGAAATCGGAAAGACTGAAAAGCTATTGAAGAATGCTAACGACTTAGACTACCCAAAGTTTGGAATACTCTAAGCTTGAATTTGTTCTGACTTCTATTTTCTGTGACTTGTTATCTGCCCAGAACTCGATGTCCTTCTTCGGAATATAGAGCCCCCTTTATATAGATAAAAGTAACCTTATATCCCTAGGTTCCTTATGTCTCTAGGATCCTAATTGTATAAACGGGTAACTATACAATTGGGTAACATACAAAAATAATTGGATAACTCTTCAAAACGGATAACTAGTTAATCATAAATAGGAGTCTTCAGTTTCTCTTTCCTTGTAGGTTTCTTCCATAGCATTTATTTGTTTCCCTCTTCTTGTAGGTTTCCTTTATAGCATTTGCGTGTTTCCCTCTTCTTATAAGTTTCCTGTTTGTCAAGGCAAACTGCACGGAGAAGGTCGCACAAAACATATGGAAGAGGTCGCATATAACCATCGCGGAGGAGGTCGCATATAACCTTCACGGAGGAGGTCGCATATAACCTTCTTGGAGGAGGTCGCATATAATCCTTATGCGACCTTAGGATTTTAGACCGCACAACACAAGGTTAACCACTCGGTGAAACTCTATAAGGTCGCTAAAATGGTCTATATGATCTTGTTGGCCAATCTTTCCTTTGAATATACTCATCAAATGTAGCTTGAATCCAGCAAGGAGTAGTGCGACATGGATTTCTTTGCTAAAGGGCAAGTGACGACTGATGGTGAGCTCATCGTCATATTTGAGCAGTGCATCAAGAGCTACTTTGAGATGATCAGCATCAATATTTCCAGGGAGTTGATCATTACCTTGAACTGGTATGATAATAGGCCACTAGTTATGCTTATATTGCAGGCTTGCAATATCTGTTCAATCACAATCGCGAGAAGAATATCATCAAAGGACTAGATTACAACCAGCTCCTTATGTGCTAGAACTTCTAGCTTGAGATTTGTGTCGACGAGTAGCTTTCCTTTGAGGATGCGATCTGAACAATGATCATCAACTCTTTGGCACTCTAGGCATTTTCTTTGTTCTTGTAATAGATTCACAAGTTGCACTTCGACAAGGCACCCGAGAAAATCATTTATTTCTTTGATGATTGGTTAGAGATTTTTAAGTGTGCTCTCGATTCTATCTTATCTCTGTTCAAGAGCCTCTCTAGGATTCTTGGCTTTGGATCGATTTTGTAGAATTGTGACATGGTTATCAGAATTCTAGGGTTGATTCCAGCTATCAGCGATGGCATTTTAGGAAAGGATACTTCAAGTATTTGCCATAGATTTCTGAAAAATACGTTGAGACAGAGAGATGGGTATCTCAGTAGCCACACCAAGCTATTGATGTCAAACCTTAGCGTAACAACCAAAGTATGTGCTTGTAGAAAATTGGTCATAAGGTAAAGGGAAGACAGTATTTTTATAGAGGTTTAGCCAAAATTTCGATGACCTATCTCCACTGTAGTCAATATTATTGAGAGAGAATTTGTACACATAAGTATTAGTCTAAAAGTTTCTCAAATCCTCTTTCTTTTTTCTCCCCCTTTATCTTATTTTAGGGTCTATATATAATATATAAAATGCATATACTATAGCAAGTGTGCTTATTATTGTAATCTTATTTTATTGTAGTGTTGACGGAGGTTTTATCAACAATAAATTTGGGAAAATTATAAAATGTGACTTGTGTGTGAAAAAGGTTAATTAATCAAAGCAAACAAAGAGACGAGAATTTTATAGTGGTTCAGCCCCAAAAAAAATGAGCCTACGTCCACTGTTTTTTACTATTTTTTGGAAAATTACAAGAGCTCAGAATTACAATGTGTTATCCGGAAGGAAGAAACAAATAAAAGATCAAAGATCAAAGATATCCCTAAAAAGATCCAAAGATTCCCCCACTGAAACATTGAACTCCCTTTATATAGGTAAGGATAGCTCAATGTTTCCCAATTGTGAGAATGAGTAACTATATAATTGGAAAATACAATTCGAGTAATAATATAACTGGGTAATAACTTAAATGAGATGACTGGTCGATTTTTAAAAAGAAACTTTTGTTTCCCTTTCTTTGTAAGTTACCCGTTTTGACGAAGCTTAGTCTAGTTTTCTTTTCATTCTGGTTGTACTTAACTCAATCGGAGGAGGTCGCACTAACTTATACGGTGGAGGTCGCACTTAACTCTTTCGGAGAAGGTCGCACTAACTTATGCGGTGGAGGTTGCATTAAACTCTTTCGGAGGAGGTCGCACTTAATCTTACTCATGCGACCTGACACGTTCACTTGGTCAACTTTTTCCTTTTTGGTATTGACCAACATATAGGATTTTAGATCACACAACAATTGCCCCCTAGCTCCATTAAAAATTTATGACAAAATGGAGCTTCCTTCTACTATAAATGCGAGCTTAAAAAATGCAATATCATGACCTAGCCTTGAGACCTTTCAAGAGTCGAAGAGTCGCCAGATCTCAAATCTCACATTTTCAAGATCACGCGCATCTTTTTTTGACAGATGAAACCACGTGTCACCTTTTCTAAGAAGAATAGCAAAACTCGAGGAGACTTTTCCATTCTTTTCCTTTTTTAAACAGACACAATGATAGCGATGATGCCAGCTGCTATCTTAAATCGAATCGTTTCAAATTTTGAAAAGATACTGATTTAATTTCGGAAAAATCAAATCCCACGTAAACTTCAGCCTTTGGATCTGAAAATTAAATACCTTGATCTACGGCTGTGATTTGACAATGCTCAAGATATATATATCGAAAACTAATCTGTCTCCTCTTCAAAAATCCTATCATTTGCTATTTCTCTCGAAACCCGAAGCATTCACAAAGCAATTCTTTTGGCGCCGTCTTATTCTTCAGCTCGTACAACTTTCAGCCTCTTCTCTGACGAAGTTATCACCGCAATCCTTCAGACTACATCTCGATCTCTCTGTCTTCGAAGAAAGGTTAGTATATATCCTCTCTCTTTTATTGTTCTCTGTCCAGAAAACTCATTTACATATTTCATTTCTAGAAATTGAATCCGATTGTAGAGCCTAAATATCCTGAATTAAAACCCGTCCCACACTCGGATGGAGTGGAATAGGAATTTTTCAGATCCCCTTCATTGGTTTATAGAATACTTTCTTTTAGATGACTGAAAAAAACGAACTCGTGAAAGAGTTTTTTTTGTAGGGTCTGAAACCCCTTTTTTTTTAAGGAACTGCTCAAACAATTTTTATGAATCCGTAGATCGAATAGAAAAAATTTGATGAGCAGCTTGTTGATGCAATCCTAGGATGAGACCCCAAAACTGCTCGTATATAGCTAAGGTCCCTAATGCTCACATAGGACTAAATCCATCTATATTTCTTTTCAGATGTCTAGTATTGAGGATTTTAGGGAAGGAAATGCATTCTCAGGAGAATCTTCCAATACCAGCATTAGCTCCATAAACCTCGAAGATTATCTTGAGCCAGAACCCGAAGTTGAGATAACCAGGGTCAGGCAAAGTAGTCCTCGCATAGGCGACCTTCCTCAAGACCAATAGCCCCGGCATATCAGAAATGCCCATGCGTTCGCAACAGGTTATCAATATGTAGAGGGAGACTGGTCATGTACCAATATAAGGACGAGCTGCACCACAAACAGGCTCAGCAAGATCGTGTGCAACTACAAGATCGCCATCCATCTTCGTCTTCCCATGGAGTTCAATCGACCACATACACCACCTTATGGAATTGCCTCATTCTCTGAAGCAGTTCTCAAATGCGGTATCCATCTCCCACTTCATCCTTACATAAAATCTGTCGTCGATTATTATGGAGTCGTTGCTTTTCAACTAACTCTAAACACTTATAGATACATGGTGGGTCTGTACATACTATACCATAAACTAGGTTTAGAAACCCCTACTCCTAAAGAGTTCGCTTGGTTTTACCAAATGAAATCAAACCCATCAGACTTCAGCTTCTTTTATGCGAGCAAGTAGTCGAACCAAGCAACAAAAACTATCTACAGGATTCGCAATAACATGGGAAAATGAAAAAATCCATTTTTCCACTTTGACTATATGGATAACGGCTTCTTTCAGAATCCTGGTAGGTAACTTTCAATTTATCGCCTTTTCTGCATAAACATATTATTCTGACCGCACTTGTATGTTATCGCAGATAACAGGAAATGGCCTGGACTTTCCAAAGAATAGCTCACAAGGGTGTACAGAATAAACAACCTTCCGATTAAAGAATTCGATTGGAAGAAGATTGGGACTTCCAAGAACTTAGTCGCTTGTGGTCTGCTTCCAAGAGGAGCCACCTTCCCAGAATCCACCGTCTGTTCAACCAGACCCTCGAGCTCGAAGAAGAAAAAGCCGAGGAAGCAGAAGGAAAAGAGTGCCTCGTCTTCCAAACCTAGGAACCATAAAGCACCTGCCACCCCTACAACTTCAGAACCATCATCTCCAGAAACCGCATCACTACCAGTTTCTCTATAGTAAGAAGGTAATTATTTTTTTTTTATCATCGTATTATGTCACCTCGCATGCTGACTCACATCTATACAGAAATGGCTATTGGTAGCAGACTACGAGCACCGCCTTCCACTCTGGGGTCAATGGCAAAATCCAAGACGCCAGAGAGCACACCTCCATCAATGTCGAAAGGGAAAGAAAAGGTTGACACTTCCAAGAAACAAAAAGTCACCTTCGAGGATATCCCGACAAGTTCGCCTCCTCCTCAGCCTCAACATGGGAGCCATCCTGATCCATCTAAGGAGACTGCCACTTCTTCGGAACCAAACTAAGTTAATAAAGACGAGGAATTCTTCGCACTCCTTAACCAATTGCCAGAGAAGGCTGGTATAAGCGCAGCTTTCATTGATCGCTTCACTTCTGAAGATGGCTGGGAGAGGATGAAGTGACGATCAGCCAAGGTTGCCTTTGGTTCTGCGATGAGGATGTTGGCAAATGTAAGCATCTTCTATTTTTTCTCTTCAATGCACCTTTCTGGTATTGATGTGCTATATTTTTAGACTGCTGCAGCTACTATCCTAATGCATGACCCAGTCCTTGAGTGTTTGGAAAAAGCCGAAAAAGTCAAAGAAATAACCTAAGCATTTAAGGACTTGAAGAAGGCTCGTGAGGAAGAGAAAAAATCCTTCGAACTAGAGAATCGGCAGCTACACGAGGATCTGGCCAAGGAAAAGCTCGAAAAGGAGAAGCTCGAGGAGAAAATTAAAGAGCTTGAAAAGACTATCTCCGAGCATCCGGATCGCATGAAGGAGGCGATAACAGAGGTGACTCACAAGGCTGTTGAAGAGTTCAAGGCTACTGAAGTCAAGGAGCTCGAAGACAAAGCCAGTGACATCGCCTTGTTGACCATTATATATAACATCTTCTGTGAGCATCCAGACTTCGACTTTTCCATCCTTGGTGAAGACGTGGTCGAGCTTGTCCGGAGTTGGAGGGAAGCCAAAGCTACCAAAACTGGAGATGGTGGAGTGAGCACATCTGCATAAAAATAATGTTCTTTTATTATTTTATTTTTTTTTAACTTCAGAACAATACGGGCTTGGTCCCCTTCTTATTTGTATTTCATTATTCCGCTTGTTAGCTTGTCTGCAATCCGACTAGGTCCAGAGGAGACTCTACGATCTTATCTCAATCAATTCATCTCGGAGTTAGCAAAGGTCAACAACCCACTTGAGGGAGGAGTTCTAACTCTCATGATGGCCGGGGTGCGACCAGAAACTAAACTCTGGGAGGAATTGCTTGAGCGAGAATGTAGAAATCTAGAAGACTTCTACTGAAGAGTTGGTCGGCATCTGAGGGTAGAATTTTTGAGCGAGAATCTTCAAAAGACGAAGAAAAAAGGAAGAAAAGATACGACTAAAGACGCGGTCATTACTAACAATAACGGTAATAAGAAAAACAAAAAGAATAATGAACAGCCGACAGAGAATCAGCCTAGACCCAAAAAGCAGGAGATTTCAAGAGCTCCCATACAGCTCAACAATCACACTGAGTTAAACGCGCCCATAGATCATATCTATGTGGTCACAAACCAAAAGGAGCGATACCGTCAACCGGAACCGATGAAGTGGGATAGGGCAAAGCATGATCCCAATATGTTCTGCTGGTATCACAATGATATTAGGCATGATACCAATGATTGCTTTGCCTTGAAGGATGAAATTGAAAGGCTGATTAAAGAGGGGCGACTGCGGCAATACACCAGGCAGAACGACGAAAGGCGAGAAAAGAACCAACAGTGACCTCCGGAAATTCAGCACGAAGTCCAAACTATCTTCGGAGGACCGCATGTTGGTGGAGATTCGAAAAAGGCTCAAGACAAGTATGCACAAGAAGCTCGACAATAGCCATTAACTAACGTCATACATCTTGAGCAGCAACCACGCAAGCTTCAACAAGTACTGGACATGGACATTACCTTCACAGAACAGGACGCAAGGGAAGTCCATTATTTGTATAATGACGGATTAGTAATAAAAATTAACTGTGGAAGCACACAGTTGTGGCGAGTGTTGGTTGATAACAGGAGTGCTGTGGACAACCTGTACTCCGACGCCTTTAAGAAGATAGGGTTGAATGAGAGCGACCTGAAGTCTACCGTCACTCCACTCTATGGTTTCACTGGTGACAGCCTGATGCCTATGGGCATGATTGAATTGATGGTCAGCGTTGGAACTTATCCTAGGGTTTCAACGATAATGACTCAGTTTTTGGTGGTAGATTGCCCCTCTACATTCAATGCTGTGTTGGGAAGATCGACACTGAGGGAACTTCGAGCCGTCACTTTGATCTACCATCTCACTATGAAGTTTCCGACCCAACACGGGGTAGGTGAGGTGCGAGGAAACCAATATGATGCGAGGACTTGTTATAACCACTCGCTGAAACTCGCAGCAAAGGATGCGACGTCCCGCACAATGATGGTCCACCTGCCAGAGGAAGCGTCAGTCGAGGCAGTGGGCAAAGCGTCAGTCGAGGCAGCGGGTGAAGCGTCAGTTGAGGTAGCGGGCAAAGCGTCAGTCGAGGTAGCAGGTAAAGCGTCAGTTGAAGCAACGGGCAAAGCGTCAGTCGTAGTAGCAGGCAAAGCGTCAGTCGAAGCTCCAGTCGAGTTGTAAGACACAGCGTCAGTCGAGTCATCAAATAAAGCATCAGTCGAACCATCAATGAAAGCGTCAATCGAAACGACCAGAACTTCGATCCTTGAGAAATAGATGAAGAGGTCAGAACTAGACCCATTGAAGATCTGGATGACTTTTCATTCGACATATCTTCCAAGACTTTAAAGATTGGAACGGAGGTTCAAGGACCTGTGCGAGCTTCATTGGTCGCTTTTCTGAAATCTAATTGGATGTCTTCGCATGGCGACATTCGGACATGGTAGAGATTGATTCGAGGATCATATGCCACCATCTTAACATAGATCCGACAAAGAAGCCTGTACGGTAGAAAAGAAGAGCTATGAATCCAGAGCGCTACGTCGCATTAAAAGAAGAGGTGGAGAAGCTGCTCGAAATTGGGTTCATAAGAGAGTCCTTTTATCCTGACTGGCTTGCAAACCTGGTTTTGGTGAAGAAACCCAATGGGAAGTGGAGAACGTGTATCGATTTCACCGATCTCAACAAAGCATGTCCGAAGGACAGCTTCCCACTTCCGAGAATCGACCAGCTTGTAGATGCGACATCGGGGCATGAACTTTTAAGTTTCATGGACACGTATTCTGGATATAATCAAATCCCCATGTACGAGCTAGATGAGGAGCATACCTCGTTCATCACCGATTGAGGGTTATACTGTTATAAAAAGATGCCCTTCGAACTTATCAACGTAGGAGCGACCTACCAGCATCTTGTCAATATGATGTTTGCAAAACAAATTGGCAAGACAATGGAGGTATACGTCGACGACATGCTAGTGAAGTCGGAGAAGGCCGAAGATCACATCAAGCACCTTGATGAGATGTTCATAATTCTCCAGGAATACCAAATGAAGCTGAATCCCCAGAAGTGTGCATTTGGGGTAGGATCTAGAAAATTTCTAGGTTTTATGGTCAATCAGCGAAGAATCGAAGAAAATCCTCAGAAGATACAAGCATTGATTGATATGTAATCTCCTCAAAAACCCAAGGATGTGCAAAGCCTAGCAGGAAGAGTAGCTGCACTGAGTCGATTTATATCTAGATCAACAGATAAATGCCAACCTTTCTTTGAAGTACTGAAAGGATCAAAGAGGTTCGAATGGATAGAAGAATGCGAGTAGGCATTCCAAGAGTTGAAAAAGTACTTCGGTTCTCCTCCACTCTTGTCAAAGCCAAACCCAGGAGAAGAATTATGCTTATATCTTGCTGTTTCCAAGTATGCGACGAGTGCTGCATTAATTCGCGAGGAGGGAAATATTCAGCGAGCTATCTATTATTTAAGTAAAAGATTACTTGATGCTGAAACCAGATATCCAGAGATGGAAAAATTGGCGCTAGCGCTCGTCATCGCATCAAGAAAACTTCGACCTTACTTCCATGCTCACTCCATCAGGGTTTTCACAAATTTTCCGTTGAAACAGGTCTTACAGAAACCTGAGGCATCAGGACGGCTACTTAAGTGGGCTGTTGAATTGAGTCAATTTGACATCAATTTTCAACCTCGCACTGCCATAAAGGGTCAGGCCCTCGGAGATTTTGTTGCAAAATTTATATACGATGTCGATCTTCCCACGGGAGTACTCGAAAAACCCACTTCAGATACATCAAGGTTGTGGAAACTTTATGTTGATGGGTCATCGAATGAAAATGGAGCAAGTACAAGCCTAGTTTTAATCAGTCCTGAAGGGCATAACATTCATTGTGCGCTTCGCTTCAAATTCCCAGTGTCGAATAATGAGGCTGAGTATGAAGCGCTGATAGCTGGGCTAAAGCTCACACAGGAAATGAAGGTCGAGATAATTGAAGTGTACAGTGACTCCCAGCTGGTCGTTTGTCAGGTTAAGGGAGATTATCAAGCGAGAGGAGAGAGAATGATGGCCTATTTGCAGAAGGTGCAACAATTATTCTTAACATTCGCTGCTTATAACATTCAGCTTCTTCCTCGCATTGAAAATACCCGGGCGGATGCACTTGCTAAGCTCGTTTCGATAAAAGATGCAGAGCTGTTGAAGGTAGTTCCTGTTGAATTTCTTATATCGCCAAGCATCGAGGTCGAACCCCAAGTAGCTATGCCAGTTGACGAAAAACCATCATGGATGGATCCCATAATGCGATATATACAAAATGGCGATCTTCCTGAGAACAAAGACGATGCAAAGCGACTCCACATGAAGGCAGTCCGTTATATCATCCAGGATGAAAAGCTTTATCGAAGGAGTTTTAGCTCACCATTATTATTATGCGTCAATGATGAAAAAGCACGCTATATTATGAGAGAAATTCACGAAGGAATATGTGAAAATCATTCTGGGGGGCAGGCAGTTGCAAACAAGATTCTTCGACAAGGATATTTTTGACCGATTATGAAGAAGGATACATTGGAATTTGCTAGGAGGTGTGATAAATGTCAATGATTTGCGACTATTCCTAGAAAATCACATGTTCCTTTAACTACAATGACTAGTCCATGGCCATTTGCTGTTTGGGGAATTGATATTATCAGGATGCTTCCATTAGCTCGAGGTGGTTTGAAGTATGTGGTGGTCGCAGTCGATTATTTTACAAAATGGACGGAAGCTGAGGCCTTGAGCACCATTTCCGCAAAGAAGATGATAGATTTTGTTTACAAATCTATAATCTGTCGTTATGATATATGGCATACTATAATTTCTGATAATGGAAAACAATTCGACTGTGATGAGATATGTGACTTCTGCAACAACTTGGGCATCAAGAAAAGTTTATCTGCTGTTGTCCATCCGCAAGCTAATAGGCAGGTCAAAGCGATAAACAAAATACTCAAACAGAATATAAAGACAAAGCTGGAGGAGCATAAAGGAGCTTGGCCAGAAGTACTTCCAGAAGTTTTATGGGCTTATCGCACCACACAACGAACCACTACTAGAGAGAGTCCATTCTCTTTGGCTTATGGATATGAAGCGATGATCCCAGTTGAAATTGGTGCGGGCACTCTACGGCGATCTATTTATGAGCAAAATTAGAATGATGTATTGCTGAGAATTGAACTCGATCTTTTAGAAGAACGACGTGAACAATCTCAAATTCGAATTGCATCATATCAACAACAAACTGCTCGACATTATAACTCCAAAGTCAAAGGTAGACATTTTGAAGTTAGTGATCTTGTCCTTCGAAGAGTTCTACCTAATAATAAAGAACATGGCGCTGGTGTATTTGGGCCTTCCTGGGAAGGGCCTTATGTTATTGATAACGTCATTCGACCTGGGACATACAACCTAGCTCGCATCGGTGGACAAAAGATCGAGCATGCTTGGAATGTAGAATAACTTCGTCGTTATTATCAATGAATCTTCATGTTTATCTTCAACGACCTACTGCATTTTTGTTATTTCATCATTCGATGTCATTCGTCAATAATATTTCTTCGACTATTACTTCAACTTCATTTGATTCATCTTTATGGCAGTTTTCAGACACCATGAAACTCGGGGGGTAGTAGGATCAGAATTTTATCTCCTACTTGTTTCCATTCATCTTTTTATAGTTTTATGGCAGTTTTCGAACACCATAAAACTCGGGAGGTAGTGGGATCAGAATGTTATCTCCTACTTGTTTCCTAAGGGACTATGCAAATGTCTATTTAGAGGAGACGGAGTTTTGGATCATCGAATAATCTGAAATTCCTTAAAATCCTAAGATTTTCTCCTCGCTTCATACCTCAGCATGTCGTATTACGCAATTTCTCTCCTCGAACAAAAAAGTAACTAAGTCAAACGTTCACTGTTTGATGTGATATATTGCTATATCCTGATTTGACATGGAACTTTTGAAAAACAGTTGAGTTTGCATCACTCGTATTGGCTGTTTTCTTAAGCGACCTAACCTATCCTAACACTTAAAACTCGTTTTAAGTTAGTTGGATTCAAATCGCTAAAAGCGTACTGATCAGTCACTTAGTGATGGGCTACTTGGTTAAAATTATTGTTGTGTTTTCATTATTTTGTAGGAGCATGACAGGGAAAAAATAATATTTATTAAAAGAATTATCACCAGTACATAAGCAGAAAAGAAGGGGGACCAAGCCCGCATTATTCCAAAAATATTAAAAAAAAATACAAGTTTTATGCGGAAGGGCTCGCGCCGCCATCTCCAGCTTTGGCAGTATCCTCCCTCCAACTTTGGACGAGCTCGACCACGTCCTCACCAAGGATGGAGAAGTCAAAGTCTGGATGTTCGCAGAAAATATTGAAAATGATGGTCGACGAGGCGATATCACTAGCTTTATCTTCGAGCTCTTTGACTTCAGTCACCTTGAACTCTTCAATAGCTTTGTGAACCGCCTCAGTGGTCGCCTCCCTCATACGATCCGGATGCTCAGAGATGGTTTTCTCGAGCTCTTTGACTTTCTCCTCGAGGTTCTCCTTCTCAAGCTTTTCCTTGGCCAGGTCTTTAAGCAGCTGCTGCCTCTCCAGGTCGAAGGCAATTTCTCCTCCTCCCGAGCTTTCTCCGAATTCTCGAATACTTGGGTTATTTCTTCAACTTTTTCTGCCTTCTCCAAGCATTCAAGGACCGGGTCGTGCATCAGGATAGCAGCAGCTACGGTCTGAAAAATCTGATCATTAATACCAAGAGATAATATATTTGAGGAGAGAATAGAAAAGTACTTACATTGGCCAGCATCGAGCTTGCTGGGAAGTCCTCGAAGGCAACTTTTCTTTTCTTGGAGCTGTCAACCTTCTTTTTCCCTTTTGATGACGGAGTACTCTCAGGTGTCTTGGTTTTTGCCATGGACCCGAGAGTTGAGGATGATGCTCGCAAGCCGCTACCGATAACCATCTCTGTACAGTTATGTAAGTGAGCAAGGAGATATAATACAAAGGTAATTAGAATGCATATATATGATTACCTTCTGCTTGTGGAGGAGCTGGTTGAGGAGCTGGTGGTGACGCTATCTCTGGAGAGGAAGGTTCTGAGGTTGGAAGGGTGGCAGGTACTTTTTGTTTCCTAGTTCTGGAAGACGAGGCACCTAAATCCGTCCGTTTCCTTAGCTTCTTCTTCGAGCTCGAAGGTCTAGACGAAAGGACCAGGGGGTCTGAGAATGCGGCTCCCTTTGGAAGCAAACCGCAAGCGACCAGGTTATTTGAAGTACCTAGTACCTTCCAATTAAATTCCTCAATTGAAAGGTCGTTGATTTTGTATACCCTTGTGAGCTGTTCCCTGGAAAGTCTGGGCCGATCCCTGTTGTCTGCGATGACATTCGAATACGATCAGTATAAAAGTAACAAAATAGAAAAAGGCAATAAATTGGGAGACTACCTACCGGGATTTTGAAAAAAGCCATTATCTGCATAGTCAAAGTGGAAAAATTGATTTTTTTCGTTTTTCTATATTGTTGTGAACCCTGTAGATCGTTTTTATTACCTGGTTCGACCATTCCAAGATATGACGGGTTTGATTTTACTTGGTAAAACCAAGATAACTCTGCAGGAGAAGGGGTCTCTAAACCTAATTTATGGTACAGTATATACAAACCTACCATATATCTATAGGTATTAGGATTCAGTTAGAAATGGACGACCCCATAGTAGTCAATGATCGATTTTTATGTACGGATGAAGTGGGAGGTGGACGCCACACTTGAGAACTGCTTCAGAAAAAGAAGCAAGTCCACGTGGTGGAGTGTGTGGTCAGTTGAATTCCATAGGTAGGCGAAGGGGTATGGCGATCTTATAGCTGCTCGCGATTTTGCTGAGTTTGTTCGATGTGCAGCTCGTCCTTATATTGGTACATGACCAATTCCCCTCTACGTATTGATAGCTCGATGAAAATGCAGGGGCATCCTTGATATGTCGAGACCACTGGTCCTGAGGGAGATCGCCTATGTGAGGACTATTTTGCCTGACCCCTGTTATTTCTACCTCGGGTTCCAGCTCAAGGTAGTCTTCAAGGTTAATGGAGCTAACACTCGAGTCAGATTCTCCAGAAAATGCATTCCCTTCCTTAAATTCCTCACTACTAGACATCTGAAAAGAGATACGGATGGATTTAGTCCTATGCGAGCATCAAGGATTCTCACTATGCCAGTATACTTTGGGAATTCATCCTAGGATTGTACTAACAAGCAAGCTCATCGATTTTTTCTAAGAGGTCTATGAATTTATAAAAATTGTCCGAGCAGTTCGTCAGAAAATAAAATAGGGTATCAGACCCTAAAAACTCTTCTCACGAGTTTGTCTCTGACCATTATCTAGTGAGTCTACTCTATGAACCGGAAAAAGGGGACAAAAATAATTCCCATTTCAATTCGTTCGGATATGGGATGTGTTTCTATTCCTAGAAATTGAAACTCAGTTTTTCCGAAGACAGACGAAGAACAATAAAAGAGAAGAAATGAACTAATCTTTCTTCGAAAGCGGAGGGATTGAGATATGGTCTAAACTTTGTCGGATAAGGTACTAGAATTGTGCGAGCTGAAGGACGAAACGGTGTTGTTGGATTCTCTGAAAAACTTTGGGATTTTTAGACGGATGGAAAAAGTGTAATGAAGCAGAAATGGATTGATTTCCGATATTTATACCTCGAGCACCGCTAAATCATAGCCGTAGATCAAGGTATTTGATTTTCAGATTTAAAGGCTGAGTTCATGCGGGATTTGATTTTTTCCGAAGATAAATCAGAATCTTTCGAAATTTGATATCCTTGAGTCTCCTCGATATCCTTGAGTCTCCTCGAGTTCTGCTATCTTTCTTAAAAAAGGTAACAAGTTTTCTTCTGTCATAAAAAGGTACGCGTGGTCTTGAGAAATGTGAGATTTGAGATCTGGCTCCTAAAGAACTAATGGAGCTAGGGGGCAATTGTTGTGCGATTTAAAATCCTATGTCAGGTCGCATGGGTAAGAGTTAAGTGCGACCTCATCCGAAAGGGTTGCATGCGACTTCCACCGCATAAGTTATGTGTGACCTCCTCCGAATAGGTTATGCGCGACCTGAAAGAAAAGGAAACTAGTCTCTGCTTCGTCAAACGGGTAACCTACAAGGAAAGGGAAACAAAAGTCCCTCTTTCATATTCAACCAGTTACCCAATTTAAGTAGTTACCCAATTATGTTGTTACTCAAATTGTATTACTCGATTGTATAGTTACCCATTTTCACAATTAAGAACATTGAGTTACCCTCATCTATATAAAGAGAGCTCAATGTTTCGGAGAAGGACTCTTCGGACTCTTCTTGAACTTTTTGAATTTGAGAGAACATAGAGAGAGATTACTTTTTCAGAATCTAAAGAGGCTAAGGAATTCTTAACTATTTTCTTCTTCTTTCTAGACAAGACATTGTAACTTTGAGTGCTTGTAATTCACCAGAAAATAGTAAAAAACAATAAACATAAGTTCATATTTTTCGGGGCTGAACCACTATAAAATCATTTGTCTCTTTATTTGTTTTGATTAATAACCCAATTTACATAAATCACGTCTCGTAATTTTTTCTAAATTTATTGTCGACAAAACCTCCAATCCAACAGTTATATATAAAAACATGAACGTGTGACGTACCAACTTTACTAGCTGAATCCACGTGAAACACATTTTATCTAATTATCTGAAATCTGAATTCTAAAGAAAGCGACGACGACCTTGGGCTCCCTCCGCTCAACTGCCTCGTCTAAATTTCCCAAATCCAATAATTACAATACGACCCTCGCATTGGTAGCCCGGTTTCCATATTCCCCTCTCTCCCACCAAACCTCGATGAGTAGGTTTAGTGGGTAGTGTATCTCTGAAATCGATTAATGGATCCACCGTGGGTGTAACTTGAACCCAAAACTTCCTTGATCTAAGAAACAAGTGTCTTCCCAACCGCTGTTAGCACGGTAGTCACTGCTATATTTTCTTCTTTTTTTTTTTTATATGATATGTCAAAATATAGAGACATTAGTCTAGAGTGGTTGACCCTTTTCTGTAATTTGCTTTAGTAAATTTTTATCTTTTAATTTTATAGCTTATAATACTTGAGTAATGAGTATATAAGTTCAATTTCTCATCAATAATAGTTCAGTCCGCTTTGCATACCAGATGAGTCCCTCCATTATACGTCTATTGCTTCAAATTAACACTGAGACTGACTTCGTGTGATACGAGATTAATATATGTGAAGTTAAAAATTAGATGGGACACATTTTATTTTGAAAAATGTATAATAAAATATTGTATACACGTATAAAGATGTGAAACCCGTTTTTCTATTGAAGAATGAGAAGCTTTTAAAGAGAAAAAAAAATAAATAAATAAAGGTGAACTGCATACTTACGAGACATGAAAAAAAAAAACCAAAAAAAAAAAACGATAAGACTGTTTTAACCCTCCTAAAGTTCAGTATTTGTTTCCTCATGATTTTGTCCATTCTCGTAGTAGTAGTCTTTTCCTTGCCTTTCCGGTAGACGAAAGAGGGGATTGATCTACTGGTCCCAGAGGTTTTTTTTAGTGTAAAAGTGGAATTGAGAGCAATTTTTACCAAATAAGGGAGTATATTTGTGTACATTAAAGGAAAAAAGACATATGACACGTATTGAAGTATGGCCCGTTTCTTGTACGTTATACCCTTTCGAATTTAGCCTAATTTTTTTCTATTCCAATTAATGAAAAAATACTGAACAAATATATCGACATGTGAAACAGAAAGCTAGTAAATAATAAGCAAGTCACACCAACTCCCAGGAGCGATCGGAGTAACAAGATTTTCTTAACGCTTTTTTTTCATTTAAGAAGATGATGTCAAGAGTTCGAACCTTCCGTTAATTTTTAGAGCCTATTCGAAAGGTACACGATCTTTTTCGACTTTTGTTTAATTTTTTTCTATTCCAATTAATTAAAAAAAAACTGAACATATATATCAATATGTGAAACAAAAAGTGTGTAAATAATAAACAAGTCACACTAACTTGAGGGTGAGTGATCAAAGTGGTAAAACTTTTTTAACGTTTTTTTTTTTTTCAGTTAGAGAAGTTAATGTCAAGAGTTCTAGAGACTCGTGTCGTTTTTAAAAGTCCAATCGAACGAAGATGAGAGGCCCCGAAATCTCGTCCATTATTTTTATTATTGAAAAAAGAAAAAAAAAAACCAAGTCACACCACAAATCAAGACCGCTCCATTGGTTGAATCTCACGTGATTCTCATCTTAACGAACGACCCAAATTAAATTAGGTATGGTGGAAACGAACTTAGCAAATCTCTTGTATCTATTAGACTCATGACTGCCAAGTCTAAATTCCCGAACTAATAATTGCGTTAATTGCCTAAAAACAATACAATACGATGTCGTATTGGTAGCGGCCACGCTCCACCAAACCTCTATTACCAAATTAAAATATCAAAGATTATTTCAAAAAAATAAAATAAAATAAAATATCAAAGATAATCTTCAATAAGATACGGAGCCGAAAGAAGCAACAACCAAAGACTATACTTTTTGCTGGCATCTATTCTACGAAGAAAAATAAAGCAAAGCCCAGCAGACCCAGATCGATACCCGTTTACGAATCGGGTCACAATCTCCGATGGGTTTGACGGCCCAAACCACCGACGGCGACTCTGAGGCCGCCCTCCTCCTTCCGACGCCGGAGGCTGTGGCGGCCCCGACCAGTAAAGTACCTGAAGACTCTTACCATTTCGCTTACATAGTCTACTTCACGCTTGGCCTTGGGTTCCTCCTCCCATGGAACGCGTTCATCACGGCCGTCGATTACTTCTCCTACATCTACCCGGATGCCAGCGTGGACCGCATCTTCGCCGTCGTTTACATGATGACCTGCCTCGTCTGCCTCCTCGTCATCGTCTTCTACTCTCACAAATCCGACGCCTATTTCCGGATCAACTTGGGTTTGGCCCTCTTCGTGGTGTCGCTGCTCGTCGTGCCCGTTACGGACGCCGTCTACATCAAGGGCCGGGTCGGGCTGTACGACGGGTTTTACGTCGCGGTGGCGGCGATTGCGGTCTCGGGCTTGGCTGATGCTTTGGTCCAAGGTGGGATAATTGGGTCCGCCGGTGAGTTGCCGGAAAGGTATATGCAAGCTGTTGTAGCTGGTACCGCGGGTTCGGGTAAAGTTCTCCCACTGACTTGGTAATTGGGTCTTTTCAATATGATTTTTTTGGGTCTAATTTGGAATTAGAATTGTGGTTTTTTCATTTCACTTGATTTTGGTTTCTGGGTATTGTCTCAATTTGCGAATTATGTTATCAAAACTTGTTTTTCTGATACCCTTTTAGTTTTATCTATGGCCGAGTTAGGAGTAGTAGACTAGCTAGTTTATAAATAGGATTTCACTTCAGAAGCATTGTATGGCCCAGTTATTGTAGTTCTTATCAAAGTTCTGTTTACAGGAGTTCTTGTGTCCTTTCTAAGGATTTTCACTAAATCTGTATACCCACAAGATGCTCATGGCCTTAGAAAAAGTGCGAACCTCTATTTCGCTGTTTCGATAGTTGTCATGGTAATTTGCATTATTTTCTACAATGTGGCACCTAGGCTTCCAATTATGAAGTATTACAGGGAGTTGAAGAATCAGGCTGTGATTGAGGAGTATGTGGAGAAAGGCCCCTTGACTGAAGCTGCATGGAGATCAACTTTATGGGAGATAGTTGGGAGAATCAAGTGGTATGGATTTGGTATTCTCCTCATCTACATTGTGACCCTATCAATATTTCCAGGTTACATTACAGAGGATGTACATTCTGAGCTTCTCAAGGATTGGTACTCAGTCCTGCTTATCACTGGCTACAATGTGTTTGACTTGGTTGGCAAAGGTTTGACTGCAGTGTATCTCCTCGAGAATGCAAAGGTTGCCGTTGGTGGAACCTTTGTGAGGTTGCTCTTTATCCCTCTCTTCTACTGTTGCTTGCACGGTCCGAAGTTTTTCCGGACTGAGATTCCTGTAACTATACTGACTTGCCTTTTGGGCCTTACCAATGGCTACTTGACTAGTGTGTTGATGATTTTGGCTCCCAAGATGGTCCATTTACAACATTCAGAAACTGCAGGGATTGTGATTGTATTGTTCTTGGTTATTGGTCTGGCTGCTGGTTCAGTTGTATCTTGGTTTTGGGTCATCTGATCTGTGAACTTGTACAATGTTTAATGTTTATTGTTGGATTCCATGGTAGGGGATGAGCAAAATGCCCTCTTTCAGTTCTCTAATCCTTTAAAGGCTTGTAAATCCTTAATTGTTGTGATTATGCTGTTTCTGATGCATTGAACTGTGATTTTTTTCCCCCTTTTACCTTCTCTTTTTTAGAAATTGAATTGCGAATCATAGTGTCTATAGTGCATCTCGAGTTATTGAAACTTGGTTTTTGATAATTTCAACTTCAGTGAAAGTTGAGATGTGGTTTTCTCATTTCTGGTGGCTCCAGAAACGACTCTACATACTGTTAATTCTTGCGTGACATTCCTATCAAATTGACGGCAAAAGAAAAAGTGCTTTCTTTAGACACGAATCACCACCATCCATTATCGTGGGTTGAATTGTAGACCTCGGTGATGCAGCAGTTGTATCACAACCATGCAATTGCATATACCAACTTATTATGCAGGTAACTTTCTAATAGTACAATTTATATTTTGCACGTTGTCAAAATCATTCATTCTGTTAATGTTTATTATCCATTAATTCCACTATTATGCTCGTTTGTATCGAATTACGGTATTCTTACGAGGCAGACCCGACATGAATCCCAACATCTATGGCTGTTCTTAAAATAAATTTGATTTCCAAAAAAGGAACTTTCATTACTGTACCAGCCGTGTATTATCGTTGAGTTGCAAACCCTTGGCTGAAAACTGTATGGAACGTGTGTAATAGCATCTCCAGTGAGAAAAACCATTTTCAGCAAAAACATTAAAAGAGAGACTTCTTAAACTATTGATGCTGCTGAAGGTACAAGTAAACGGACCCACATGGAGGGATGAATACAAAAATGGGCTTCGTTTGCTTATGGTAACGATGAACCTAAAAACAAGACAACTGAAGAATATGGTTTAGCCTGTGCAGCCAATTATCGGATTGTAGTCCCTTGCAGAGGACACTAGGCATTATCAATGGGCAAACAGTACTACAATTAGCTAATTCTACAGTAACAAAGAAAGAAACAAGCTAAAGACACTCACACATTATGTTCTCGATCTTGAAGAGAGGCCCGTCTCCACCTTCTTAATTTCAAAGATGAGCATCCTCCACATCTTGAGAACAAACATTTCAGCTTCCTCATCTAGAATGGATTGAAGAAGCTGGAGCATGCGGTCTGCTTCCACATGGTCCTGAGTACTGGACACAATGTAATCTACCAGTGTGGTTTCTTCTTCTCCCAGAAACTCGGTAATCTTTTTCGAGATCCACGGTCTCATTCTCTCATGCAAAGCATGCTGGGAAAGCAGAACATTTCAAGCATGATTAAGCAATAATCATCATTAACTATGAAAACATGATTATTAATTCCTTGGAGCATTTATAAAGTTTAAAGCAGAATAACAACTTGAAATGATAAAAGTAAGAATGATCACCTTGTCATAAATGGCCCAATTAATTTTGTACGAAAATAACTCCTCCTTAGTCCTCGGGATCATATCAATCAATTGTTTTGCATCAAGAAGCTTTTTATTATCCGTTGATTTTACTTTATCCAGACCATGTTCTCGATCTGTATCATGAGTTTTCTCCTTGGTTTCATTTTTACTACGATTAGCATCCTCATCATTCCGGTCTCTTGAACGTTTACTTCTTTCCTTTTCAGTGTCAGGCTTCTCTTCCTTAGGACCAACATTTGATAATCGCTTTGCAAATTCAGCAGCTGCAACCAAATTTGGTTGAGTTGCTCCGGAAACAGTTGGTTGGACAGCTTGTAGTTCCTCAGTCGAATAGTCAATGGGAACCAAAGGCCTCATCTTTTTATCCTTGTGCGCATCTTCATCATCCTCCTCATTAAACACAGAAGGAACAGTAGCACGTTTTCCAGAGCCAACTAGACCAAAACCCAATTTCTTTGTCGCGACATTACCATTGTGTTGCATTTCTATTGCAGCAACTGGAGCCATGGCTGATTCCTCACTGGTACCACCATTTTGTAGAATTGTTTCCCCTGTAACACAGGCAAAACTCATTCAAACAATGAGAGGGGGTGGAAACAAATGTCCAAGAAGATATACAAAACTGTATAAAAAAAGTATAGAAGAGATTATTACCAATACGATTTTCACGACTGGAATTGGCCTCAGAATCCTCTTCAATGGTCTTATCCTTAAATTCAAGCTTGGACTCTTCAGCCAACATAGCCTTTTCAGTTCCATTTGTTACATGATCACACGAACTTTTCAAAACATCTTTCTGTTCCTGTTGCTGCCTTTCCTCGTCAGCCCTCCTCTTGGCCTCTGCAATTTCTTCATCCTCTTTTTGTTTGTCAGCCAAGTCATCTTCCTTTTCTCTTAGCCTCTTCTTTCTCTTCTCTTCCAGCACACTTCTCCGCCATCTTTTTCTTGAATCATCATCCTCTTCTTCTTCTTCATAAATGATCTCCTTCTTCCTTTTGCGTTCCCTTTCCTTCTCTCTGTCCTTCTCATACTGACGCTGTTTCTCTTTCTCCCTTTCTCTATACTCCCACTCCTTAAGATATTCCTCATAATGGCGCTCGGCTTCCTCAATCCTCCTTCTTTGCTCCCTCTCTTTTCGTATCCGTTCCCGTTCTGTTTCTCTTTCCTGTCTTACAATCTCTCGCTCTTTATCCCTTCTCAGATCACGCTCTCTATCTCTCTCTCTGCTTCTTCTATCTTGCCTTCTATTTTTATCAGGTGAGCTTGTTTCTGGCCTATCATTCTCACTCATCTGTTTGTTGTCACTAGTGGACTCATCATCATTTTTCTCTTCAGCTGCATCTGCAAGATTATAAAAAATGACCAATTGCGTCAAGCACTCCCTAAAGAATTTTAAATTTAAAATAGCAAGATCTCTAACAGCAGCATCTCGAAAATGTTAATGTTATACCAATTTCAACACTTAAGACATTACCATTTTTATCAGCATCAGAGTCCCCATCCCTTGATTTTGCTGGCAGCTCCAAGTTCCCGGTGCCATCACCAGGTGCTTGTGCAGGAGGTGGAGGGAGAGGTTTGGTTTTCAACCTCTCTTCTATCATGCTTCTCAGCTTGTCCAAGGCTTCCCGGTCAGCTTCCCTATCTTCATCAGTCACAATCCCAAAGCTGGCATTGTCATTTTCTCTATTCCCTGAATCATTGTCCTCCTTTTTCAGATCCTCTGCAGCCGGTGATGGAAGGTCATCATTCTTCTCATCACCAACTACACCTTCACCCTCTTTAGCAGCTGTTGCAGCATCAGTTTCTTTGACCTTCTTAGAGCTTTCAGTTTTCTTTTCAACATAACGCTCTAGATAATCTCTTGTAGCTTGATTAACATTTAACTGTCAGACAATTAAAAGTGAGAAAATATCACATACTAAAATTTTCCGAGTAATTCGAAAATAAAACTAGAATATGATTTTCTCCAACCCCACCCCCACCCCGAAAAAAAAAGGCCCAACACACACAGTTAAGGTAAGCATCCAATATGACGGGGACTCCTTGTTCCGCCTATCGCAATGCTTAAAGTCATAAATAAGGTGCTCACTCCAAAACATTTGGCTCCATGAATCAAAATTGGTTGTACAAGTCAGGGCACCACACACATCCAAAAAGGCCCAAACAGGGAAGGCTATAAATTACATTGGATCAATTTTCTTAAATGAAATACATTTTAACCAGTGACTAGGAAGATAACAGTATATAATTAAATGTAATCACATATAACCCCCAATCTGATAAGCAATAGCAAGAGATAAAGAAAATAATGGAATTGGAATAAAAAGAAATAAGAAAAAGAAAAAGAGAACCGGGCATACCACTAGTTCTTGCCCATCAATATTAAATTTACTCAGCAAGCGCAATGCACGAAGAACACCTTCAGCGGTCTCAAACTCACAAAATCCAAAGCCTCTGGGAAACCCACGCTTCCAACTCTTGACAGCTCCACAAAACTTTTAACAAATGTGAACCATTAAAAATCATAAAGGCAAAGCTCCATGGACAGCTCATACAAAATTAAAGAATGTAAAAGAAGCCAGAGTTGGTAGGTAGGTAAAGAAGGATCATTTTTAGTAAGTACTGATTAAACTACCTGAAGGAGGGACAACATAAAATTATTTTCCACAGTTGGTGCTATCTTGCCGACATATACAGTGGTTTGTGGCTTGTCAGCAGGAGTAACACTAGGAACAACAGCAGGTCTAACAACAGGGGGAATAATTGGGCGAATGCCAGGAATCCCTGGAACAGGCGGACGTGGTAGTACCCCAATTCCTCCGGGTGGTCGCGGAGGAAATGGAGTGCGAACCATTGCTGGATAAGGTGAGGGATACCGAGGAAGCCCTACATAAATAAAAACAAAAATCTAGGCAAATATATCAGGGACAATTCACATACTAAATACTGTGACAACAATATAAACCACACTAACATATTAACGAAAAATAGGTTGAGAAGAATAACTAGTTGTTGTTGTTACCACACACTAAAAGCAAATAGAGATGGCAGCATAGGCATGGAAACTATCACCAGCTGAACAAAAAACCTGGAGACAACATTCAAAAATAGCATTGTTTTGTAAAGCATAAATACAGGAATGACCTTACCTTATTCATCCACGTGCAACATGGCATCGTAGTCAAACATTGCATCCACCGTTGCAAAAAAAATTAAAAGAAAAGTACCACAGAACCTCCAACTAGATTTCATGCAGATAAAGCAGTTCTAAAAACAAATAATTTATTCATGCGTACGATCATCTCCATTCATCTTCACTTTTAATGATAAGAGGTGCAGGGCAACGACAAATCAAGGGAAAATTAAACATTAACACATCATTTAGTATTCATACACACCTATACACCTATTGTAATATATAAGATAAAGAAGAGTGGAAGAGCCTTTATTTGGCAGAGTTTTGATACCTTAGAAATACACAGGGCCAATGAGCAATCAGTTGAAAACATGGTGTGCTTCTGGCAATTGATAAACCCATGGAAGGGAAAATATACTTAAACTACCAGAAAGCATCCAACTAAATGAACATGACACGATCATAGACCATTTAGTATGACAAAAGAGAGCAATGTAATTTACTAAATCTTTGAATATAGTTTTTGTTGTAAGATCCAGCTTCCATTATGTTTGTAAGAACAATAAACGTTTCATTTAATGTTTGTTTGTAGTAAGATCCATCTGCCATTATATTTGCAGGAATAATATACGTTTATGCTTATTCCAAAGACAAAAATCAAAGCAAATATGTGCATACCAAAAAAGGAGTTGTAGAGGGGAGATCTCTAAGCAATATGAAGCATGCCTTCCAACCTTTCTCACCGTATTCAATCAAGACACTGTAGGAGAAAACATCCTGTCATCGATACCCTTTATCTAACTGACACGCTCTAACAAACTCTTCCCCAACATTTCAGATCAGTAGTCTCGTATATTCTACTCATACCGTAATTTAGGACAATAGTTCCTTTATTCAAATTTTTACAGAAGTATACGTATTATCAACAGTCATTGTAATTTCTTTTCCCATTTTCGTATAGACTTTTTCAAAAGCCTGTTGATATGTTAATTCAAAAATTATACATCCTGTAACAGCAGCAAAAGTAGGCTATCGGCACTAATAACAAGCCAGCTTCTGAAACAATTCTAAGCAAAGTAACACCAAAACTAGTAGATAAGACTTAACACAACTGGTTCGGATAATAAATACGGAAATTCACAAACAATTACTTGAACCGAATTATGAAATTTCAAAACTTTGTCAAGCCAATTAACGGGAACCATAAAAAGACGAATAACCCACCAGTCATGGCTGTGAACCCATTGGGCATCGGCGCGTACGGAGGTCTCAAAGCAGGGTTAGGAAGCTGACCAGGGGCGGCGACCTGATACGGCATCAGCGGTTGCGGCACAGGAATCGCAACGGCACCGGGACCACCGCTCACCGAACCAGGAGCCATCACCGTGGCGGAGCTCACACCAGGGGGTTGGACTCCCGGAGTTTGAAGGCTGGGGTTTTGATAACTCGGGTTCGGCACGGTGGGGTTGGGCATGGGGGTGAACTGAAGAACCGGACGGAATGACGGCGCCGACGGTGGGACGCCGGAGACCGGCGGAATCGCATACGAGACAGGAGGAGGAGGAGGAGGAGGAAGAGGAGGTGGTGGTGTTGGAGAAACTAGAGTTGGGTTCGGGCTAGGGTTTGCTGCAGCGACGGGAATGGAGGATGATGGGGTTGATGGCGGTGGTGGCGGTAGAGTAGTCGAAGCGGGTAGGGGATTGGGTTGGGTTGATTGCGTGGTGGTCGCGGTGGGGTTTTGGTCTTGGTCTTGGGGTTTAGAGGGCACTAATTCTAGGGTTGCCGGAGAGGAGGGAGCGGCGTCGGCCATGGATTAAAGGTCGGAGAAAGAGATCTGTGACAATGATTGAATGAATGAACGAATTTTGGTATTGTGTGGATGAATGACTGAATCTTGGTTTTTGTATTTGTATTCCATGCCCTAGAGAGAGAGAGAGAGAGAGAGAGAGACAGACAGACAGACAGACAGAGATTAGAAAAAGGCTCAAATGTTCCAACTTACCCAACCAGGCCTCGGCTCTGTTTCTCATCGGCCCATAAACGCTCATTTTCGGCCTCAGCCTAGTAAAGAGAGATTAGAGGGAATGTCACTTTTTTATTTTAAGTAGATTTTTTAAAAACAATAAATAAATAATAGCTAGAAAGATATACGTTATTGTTTTGCTATAGGATGTTATTGTTTTGCTTAGCATATACACTGCTATTACACTTTTATATTCCCTTAAATATATATATATATAGAGTACTCCTTTTAGAAAAATGTATTACATTTTTATTTGAAAAATTAGAGTGCCTCATTTTTTCTTACCCTTTCTTTTAATAAATGTCTGTGTTTTTTTTTTAATAGCTAAATAGTTGAGTATATCATGTTTATGTATTAAGTACGTTAGTTTTACATTTATACTACGTTTATTATAGCTTGTACTTACACTTATATATTGGATATTTTGCTATTACATTTCACGGACAGGTATTTATTTGGGCCAAAATTTTGATTATTTTGTTGTAAGACCCTTTTATATCTTATATTTCATATCTTATATTTCGACTATTTATTTCCTCAAGTTTTTAATTAAATTCATGCATCGAAATATTATCAATATTGTCTTTTGCATTTAAAAATTGTTACGAATTCATGCATTTTTTTTACCAATAAATCTAATAAAATAAAATTTAAATTTAAAAATTAAAAGTCAAAACTAAAATAGCACATTTAAAAATTCTAAATTTTTTTAATATATGTGTGTGTATATATATATATATATATCAAGCTTATTTGAGATAGCTTTTATCTTTGTTTTTGTGAAGTATCATAAAAGAACTCGAAATCATAGCAGTATATTATTAGATGATAATTTGAATTTTTAATTTTAGAATTTAAATGCTATTATTTTGTCATTTATTAAAATTAGATAAATATGTAATATAATTTTCATTAAACCAAAAAGAAAATTTTCTCATTTTTTTAAAAGTTGTTTGTCATGACCCAAAACTAGGGCCAGTAGCAGAATGGGAATTTCACAAAAGTGAGAAATTCCTTGATTTATTTGAAAGTGTCAAAAGTTCTAGTTTTTATAAAAATAGTCCATTTAAATAAAATAATCAGAATTCCATCCCGTGAACCATTCCCACAGTTTATATACACCATTAAACATAGACTGAATAATAATTAAAAATCACGAAGTCAAATATAAGCCCAAGCATCACCATCATCCACAACAAAAGTCAAATACCAGAATGGCACACATAAGTTCACAGACCAAAAAAAAAAAAAAGCAGTAATCTTGGTTCAATGCTAATACAAAACCCAAATAGTCTAAAAACTACGACAACAAACTCCTAGCATTACCAAGAGACGAACTGCAATCCAGATGACCTCTTACTCCTCTTGATCACCGAGATTACACTGGACACCATCTGAGGAAGAAGATAGGGGGTGAGCATAAAACGCCCAGTAGGAAAAAAAATTACCTCGATTGAAAACATTTTAGTGATGGGGAATTCCTGCATGGTTAGTTTAGTCCAAAACATACATATATATAATCCAAACCGGAAATCCATATATATATAAAAAGTAGTGTAATCAAACCCATTCAATCCATATGCACATGACACAAATCAACTCAAACACATGAGCTCTCATCCTCTCATATGTCGAAACCCAAGATGATGACACTAAATATGCCTAACAGCCTACCTGATACCTAAGCTCATACCTAGAGGGGACACCCGTGTGTCGTCTACCAAACTTGGAGGGACAATCGAATTGCCTACGCCTGTCAAATGGGGAGGTAATCAGAAGTAACAAAATCCCGCGTGAGTTTACGGACTTTCACCGACGGTGAGGCATACAGCCACACTATAAACCCACGATGCTAACACGGTGCTCATATATGATCCTATGACACGTGCAATACATAACTAAAGTGTGAAAATAATGGTACTCTAGTTTTTCGGTAAAATCAGCATACTAGGTTTTTATAGAAAAACAGGCAGCATAACGACTCTATTTTTAATATATCCAAAATAACATGCACTCAGAAAATTCCCAGAGCAATACAGTATATATCTCATACAACAAATTCTCATCACAAATATTTAAATAGTCTAAAAATCACGTTTATTCTTATATGTTGTAGAAAGTAAGTTTTATACGAAACGATATAAAACAAAGGTAATTGAGTCCCTATCTCGCTCTAATAGCAATACCGCGTTATCGAATCCTCAAGGTGTCGTTGACGTTCGCCCGAAGGGTCGGGAATCAATTCCAAGTCCTCAATCGTCCTCTTGTGAAAACTAACTTCTCACCGGAGCTTCAATTCCATAAACGGACCTCTTCGCTGAATTCCTAGCACCCAAAATAACTAGGTTAGATGTATAACTTGTCCAATTAAGGTCCGGGCCCACACCGGACCGGTGGCATGCAAAACGAGGCAAATCTCGACTGTTCGATCTCGATTTCCGTGTCGGTTACCAAACATAGGCAATATATATATATATATATATCAAACTTCTTCATTTTTAGAGTATAATCCAAAAATGACAACAAAAACACAATCCAACGGCCGGATCAAAAAGTCAAACTTAAACTCGAAATACCTAAAAATGACAACTTTCAATTCGGGCAAAATGGGGTTGAGATATATATACCTTGATGATCCTTAAAACGAGACGAATTCAACGGGACCAGTTGGAGGTCGAACGGTGGCTGGAATCGTCGCTGGTGATGAAAAAACCGAAACGGCGACTTGGAGGATTTCCGGCGTTGCACGCGACAGCGGCGGCTAGCAATGGGCGGCAGAGCTTTGACGCAATCTGGTGGGTCGACACCGGTCAGTGGCGTGGGCGGACGACGGCCGGAATGGCCCCTGCTTCTTCTGGCCGAGAAACGCAGAGAAAGAGAAAGAGAGAGATCGGGGGAGAAGAGAGAGAAAAAAAAATGAAAATGACAGAGCATGTGGCTTGGACTGTGCAATTTTTCAAAAATTATAATTTAGTCATTTTGCACAAAATTTTTGCAAATTAATTCCCCCAATATTTTATCCGAAAAATTGGTAAATTATCTAAATTACTCTTCCAAAATCCGGATTTTTACATTGTTCCTTATGAATTCGCCTCTAGAAAATGTTTCAAAATGAGAAGTTCTTCTAACATTTTTATCCAAAAAGGCTACTGTTAGCGGGCTAAAATGTCGAAAGCCATTTTCTAACAACCATGTTAAATATGCCCGTAATTCCCCGGCTCTTTCTCTCTTAACTCATTCCTCCTCTCCAATGAATTTCAAATTCCATTTGATTTTTAAATGTATATTAAATCCTAGAAGGATATGTAGTAAATTCATTAGTGAAAATGTGTGTTTGATTTTGAAATACTAGACTTTTTCAAAATTTTTAAATATCAAGAATAATATTGATAATGTTCAAATTATTTGATATAAATTGAACAAACAAGCAATTTAGTATTTAGATTAAAAAAAAAGTAAATAACAAACAGTCAAACGTCAAATTATTCATTTTATAAAAAAAAAAATAATTGATCCAAACTTTGAAGAAAGGAAGGAGAATATATATTTTTTTTTGGATAAACTACAAAAAAAAATACTATAAAATTTGGGTGCTCTATAATTTAAACTCTAAAGTTTAGACTTACAAAATAATATTTTAAGATTAATTTATGAAAATTAATACTCTGAGTTGAATTTTTAAATAGCTTAAGCAGATAAAAGATAATAATATTCTCAAAATCTAAAAGAATAATAATAATTAATATATTTTTTAAGAATATTATTATTTTTTGTTACTAAAATTAGTTAAAAAAAAATCAGTCTAAATTATTAATTTTCTGAGATTCTTAACCTCATATTATTATTTTATAAAATTTAAATTTCAGAATTTAAATTATAGATTGAAACTTTAAAATATTCTTTTACGGTTCACATTTCTTTTTTTTTTTTATAATACGTCTTTGTGAAAGAAAAAAAATAAACAAATAGAAATGTGGGCCTCTCCATTGCCAGTTACTTAGTAAATGTCACAAATCGTTCTCACCGATAACAGAGAAAAGAAACTTTACATATATTAGTCATAAACTTTTCGAATTTCCAAAAGGTCTTGAGATTTCATTTGATCGTAATTTATTGCATTAGTTGGTCAACCTAAATGTCTGATAGCAACTTTAGATTTAAAAGGGGGGGAAAAAAAATAGAAGCCTCTAACAGTATATCTTTTTGCACGATAAATTGGTTGAGAGATTAAAATCCAATTCAATTCTGATAAATATATTCAAAAATTGAATTAAAATTTTCTTCAATGAAATTAAATTAAAATCAATTGATTCCAATTAATTTGAAATCAATAAAATAAGAAATAATACCCCCTCCTTGTTTTACTAACTATTTCATTAAAATCCATTTTTTAATCAGAAGAGGGAATACAGTGGTGCAGAGCTCATTTTAGTATATCGTACTTTATTTTTCTCATTCACACTCTGTTCATAGAAGAAAAGAAAGCAATGAAGCAGAACGTTGACTGGTACAAGCAAAGATGACGACGACCCACCACTACTACTGATCGTCAAAGGCCAAATCCCTCGCCGTCGAAGGGCGGAAGTCGGCGCCGGCAATAGGCGAAAAAGTCGAATTGATGAACGATACGAGAAAATTCAGTAGAATTCTCGAATCCTATATAGATTGCCTGACAAAGGAGAAAAAACTTCAAAGTGTTCTTGAGCGATTGGAGGACGAGAGGGATCCGAGGAAACGAAGATGGATTTTCACCATTGACAATGTTGATTTGGAGGATTTTGCTTTTATGTTTTCCCTTTTTTTTTTTAATTTAATTTAGTCTCGTTATGCTTAATTATTGTGATTATTTGAGTTAATCCTCAGCTTTGAGGGTATAAAAATGAAGTTTCTTTAGCAAAAATACCCAAAAAAAAAAAAGATAAAAAATGAAACAAATTGTGGATGGGTTTTGGGTTCAACAAATGATAAAGTTTTAATTTTAAAGTTTTTGTATCTAAGAGGAATGCTAATCGTATTTTTTTTTTATATTTTCTTACATATATTTTTAGTATTGTTCCTTGAAATGTGAATTTTATAATAATTTTTTGTATTTGGATAATGGAAACTAATTGCCAAATAATAAAACTGAAAGAATGAAAAAAAAAAAAGCGTATTTAGTACTCCTCTTATATCTAATTATTAAGATTTATTTTGTTACAAGCTTTCGGTTATCATTTTTTTTGACATTATTGAGCTTTTGGTTATTTTTTATTTCTTATTATTTTTTGGTATTATTGACCTAAGTCATCGAAAGTTTAGTTTTTTTCATTTTTTTTATTTTCCGTAATTTAAAAAAAAAAAGAAAAAAAAAAAGACAGGGAATGGCCAGGGTAGTCAATCCTCTATTTGGGAAATGATGAAACTGGGTAAAGTTAAGCCAAGGCAGCTTCTATGAAAAATCCTTAGTTCTCTCAAGCTCGAACATGTAACTTCTTCTTGAACGGAGTCTTCTTAACTTTTTAAAGGTTAAGACATACATAAAATCTCCAAAAACTCTTTTTGTTACATTAACTGGCACTTTAAATTTCAGATTTTGTATTATTAGTATTGTTGATGGAGGTTTTGTCAACAATAAATTTAGAAAAAATTGTAAGATGGGGCTTGTGTGAAAATGGATAATTAACTAGAACAAATAAAGAGACAAAAGTTTTATAATGGTTCAGCCCCAAAAAATATGAGCCTATGTCCACTGTTTTTCACTATTTTCTGGAGAATTACAAGAACTCAATTACAATGTGTTGTCTGGAAAGAAGAAGAAAGAGTTAAAAAAGTTCTCTCAAAAATTCCTCAGTCTCCCAAGATCAGAAAAAGTCTCAGATCCCCCTTTATTAAAACATTGTTCTCTTTATATAGATGAGAATAGCTCAATGTTTACCAATTGTGAGAATGAGTAACTGTATAATCGAGTAATACAATTTGAGTAACAATATAACTGGGTAATCACTTAAATGAGATGATTGGTCGATCTTTAAAGAGAAACTTTTGTTTCTCTTTCTTTGTAGGTTACCCATTTGACGAAGCGTAGACTAGTCTCTTTTTCATTCTGGTCGCACTTAACTTGTTTGGAGGAGGTCGCACGTAACTCTTTCGGAAGAGGTCGCACTAACTTATGCGGTAGAGGTCGCATGGAACTCTTTCGGAAGAGGTCGAGGTTGTATGTAACTCTTTTGGAAGAGGTCGCACTTAATCTTGCTCATGCGACCTGACATAGGATTTTAGACCGCACGATAATTGCCCCCCAGCTCTATTAGTTCTTCAGGACAAAAATGGAGCTTCTTTCTAATGTAAGTGCGAGCTTAAAAAGTGCGATATTATGACCTAGACTTGAAACCCTTAAAGAATCGAAGAGTTGCCATATCTCAAATCTCACATTTTTCAAGATCACGCGCACCTTTTTCTGATAGATGAAAACACGCGTCGCCTTTTCTAAGAAGAATAGCAAAACTCGAGGAGACTTAATGATAGCGATGATGCCAGCTGTCGTCTCAAATCAAATTGTTTCAAATTTCTGATAAGATACCAGTTAAATTTCGCAAAAATCAAATCCCGCGTGAATTTCGGCCTTTAGATCTAAAAAATTAAATACCTTGATCTACGGCTTTGATTTAGCGATACTTAAGTGATAAATATCAGAAATCAATCTGCTTCTTCATTATAAACTCTGTCTTCCATCTTTCTAAAGCCTAGTATTCACAGAGCAACTCCTCCAGTGTCGTTTCGTTCTTCAGCTCGCACAGTTCCAATATATTCTTTGACGGAGTTACCACAATCCTTCAAACCATATTTCAATCTCTCTATTTTCGAAGAAAGGTTAGTATATTTCTTCTCTCCTATTGTTTTTCGTCTATCTCGAAAAAACTTATTTTCAGTTTTTATTTCTAGGAATTGAAACAAACTGTGGAGTCCAAATGACCTGAATAAGAACCCATCCCACATTTGGATGGATTGGAATGGGAATTTTTCAGATCCCCTTTACCAGTTCGTAGAATAGATTCTTTTCTAGACAATGGACAAAGACGAACTCGTAAAAGAGTTTTTAGGGTCTGAAACCCTATTTATTTATTTATTTTTGACGAACTGCTCGAGCAATTTTTTATGAATCCGTATTCTGATTAGAAAAAATCCTATGAGCTCGCTTATTAATACAATCCTAGGGTGAACTCCCAAAATTTGCTTGTATATAACGAAGATCTTTGATGCTCGCATAGGCCTAAATCCATCCGTATTTCTTTTCAGATGTCTAGTAGTAAGGACTTTAGGGAAGGGAATGCATTCTCAGGAGAATCTGAGAACTTCAGTGTTAGCTCCATAAATCTTGAAGATTATCTTGAGGCAGAACCCGAGGTAGAGATAACCGGGGTCATGCAAAATAGTCCTCGTATAGGCGACCTCCCTCAGGACCAGTGGCCTCGGCATATCAGGGATTCCCCTGCCTTCACAACGGGCTATCAATACGTAGAGGGGAATTGGTCATGTACCAATATAAGGACGAGCTGCACAACAAACAAGCTCAACAAAATCGTGCGCAATTATAAGATCGTCATCCCACTTCGCCTTCCCATGGAATTCAATCGACCACACGGAATTGCCTCATTTTCTGAAGTAGTTCTCAAATGCGGTGTCCACCTCCCACTCCATCCATATATAAAATCAATCATCGATTACTATGGGGTCGTTCCTTTCCAACTGACTCCAAATACATATAGATATATGGTAGGTTTGTACATACTTTACCACAAATTAGGTTTAGATACCCCCACTCTTGAAGAATTCGCTTGGTTTTACTAAGTGAAATCAAACCCGTCAGATTTTGGCTTCTTTTATGTGAGCAAGTGGTCGAACCAGGCAATAAAAACAATCTACGGAGTTCGCAACAACATGAAAAAATGGAAAAATCTATTTTTTCACTTTGACTATGCGGATAACTACTTCTTTCAGAACCCTGGTAGGTAGCTTTTCAACTTATCGCCTTTTTCTGTATTATCATATTTATTCTGATCGTACTTGTATGTCATCGCAGATAACAGGGAACGGACGGACTTTCCACGGAATAGCTCGCAAGTGTGTACAAAATCAACGACCTTCCAATTGAGGAATCTGATTGGAAGGTACTTGGTACTTCCAAGAACTTGGTCGCTTGTGGTTTGCTTCCAAAGGGAGCTGCGTTCCCTGCCCCCATTGTCCGTTCGTCCAAACCTTTGAGCTCGAAGAAAAAGAAGCCAAGGAAGCAAACGGATAAGAGTGCCTCATCTTCCAAACCTAGGAAACGAAAAGTACCTGCCAGCCCTTCAACTTCAGAACCATCTTCTCCAGAAACAGCATCACCACCAGCTCCTCAACAGCAAGAAGGTAATCATATATATATACATCTTAATCATTATTGTATTATGTTACCTCGCTTGCTGATATATCTGTACAGAGATGGTTATTGGTAGCAGCCTGCGAGCACCGCCTTCCACTCTCGGGTCCATGGCAAAATCCAAGATACCCGAGAGCACTCCGTCATCGAAAGGGAAAGAGAAGGTCGACACTTCCAAAAAATGAAAAGTCACCTTCGAGGACATCCCAGGAAACTCGCCTCCTCCACAGCCTCGAACAATAAGCCATCCCGAACCATCCAAGGAAACCGCCACCTCTTCGGAACCAAACCTGGTAGATAAAGACGAGCTCTTCGCACTCCTTAATCAACTACCGGAGAAGGCTGGAATGAGCGTAGTATTCATTGATCACTTTACTTCCGAGGAGAGCTGGGAGAGGATGAAGCGACGATCTGCCAAGGTTGCCTTCGATTCTGCAATGAGGATGTTGGCAAATGTAAGCACCTTTTATTCTCTCTTCAATGTATTATTTCTTGGTATTAACGGTTATATTTTCAGACCATGGCTGCTGCTGTCCTGATGTATGACCCAGTCCTCGAATGTTTGGAAAAGTCTGAAAAATTCGAAGAGATAACCCTAGCATTCGAGAACTAGGAGAAAGCTCGGGAGGAGGAGAAAAAATTCTGACTTGGAGAGGCAGCAGCTGCTCGAAGGCCTGGCCAAGGAGAAGCTCGAGAAGGAGAATCTCGAGGAGAAAGTCAAAGAGCTCGAGAAAACTATCTCTGAGCATCCAGATCGCATGAAGGAGGCGACAACAGAGGCAGTTCACAAGGCTATTGAAGAGTTCAAGGCTACTGAAGTCAAAGAGCTCGAAGATAAAGCTAGTGACATCGCCTCGTCGACCATTATTTTTAACATCTTCTGCAAGCATCCAGATTTCGGCTTTTCTATCCTTGGCGAGGATGTGGTCGAGCTAATCTGGAGTTGGAAGGAGGATACCACCAAAACTGGAGATGACGGTGCGAGCACTTCTGCATAAATACATTTGTATTTGTATCCATATATTTTTTTTTTTTTAGAACAATGCGGGCTTGGTCCCCCTTTTTCTCTCTTTGCTTGTATACGGGCGCGAGCTTTTTAATGAATGTTTTTGTTTTTCTTGTCAAATTTATTCCTGCAAAATAATCAAAACAATATTGTAATATAACTAAGTAGTCAATCACTAGGTGACTGATCGGTATGTTTTTTGCGATTTGAATCCAACTAACTTAAATCGAGTTCTAAGTATTAGGATGGGTTAGGTCACTTAAGAAAATAGTAAGTATGAGTGATGCAAACTCAATACTTGTTTTTCTAAAGTTTCATGGCAAAATGTAAATATAGCAATATATCACATCGAACAATGAACGTTTTGCTTAGTTATTTTGTTGTTCGAGAAGGGAAATTGTGTAATACAATATGCTAAGGCATGAAGCGAGGAGAAAATCCTAGGATTTCAACTCCTCTAAATAGACGTTTGCATAGTCTCTTAGGAAGTAAGTAGGAGATAATATTCTAATCCCACTACCCCCCGAGTTTTATGGTGTCCAAAAACTGCCATAGAACTATAAGAGATGAATCAAATGAAGTTGAAGCAATAGCCGAAGAAATATTATTGACGAATGACGAAATAATGAAGATAATGAAGATATATATGAAGATTCATTGATAATAATGACGAAGTTGTTCTGCATTCCAAGCATGTTCGTTCTTTTGTCCACCGATGCGAGCTAGCTTATATGTCCAAGGTCGAATGACGACATCAATAACATAAGGTCCTTCCCAGGAAGGTCCAAATACACCAGCACCATGCTCTTTATTATTAGGTAGAACTCTTCGAAGGACAAGATCACCAACTTCAAAATGTCTACTTTTGACTTTGGAGTTAAAATATCGAGCAGTGCGTTGTTGATATGATGCGATTCGAAGTTGAGATGTTCACGACTTTCTTCTAAAAAATCGAGCTCAATTCTCATTAATACATCATTCTGATCTTGCTCATAAACAGATCGCTGTAGAGAGCTCACACCAATTTCAACTGGGATCATTGCTTCATATCCATAAGCTAAAGAGAATGGACTCTCTCCAGTAGTGGTTCGTTGAGTGGTGCGATAAGCCCATAAAACTTCTGGAAGTACTTCTGTCCAAGCTCCTTTATGCTCCTCCAACTTCGTTTTTATATTCTGTTTAAGTATTTTGTTTATCGCTTCGACCTGCCCATTGGCTTGTGGATGAACAACAGCAGAGAAACTCTTATTGATACCCAAGTTGTTGCAGAAGTTACGAAACTCATCGCAGTCGAATTGTTTCCCATTATCAGAAATTATAGTATGCGATATACCATAACAGCAGATTATAGATTTGTAAACAAAATCTATCATCTTCTTTGCAGAAATGATGCTCAAGGCTTCAGCTTCCGTCCATTTTGTGAAATAATTGACTGCGACCACCGCATACTTCAATCCACCCCGTGCTAATGGAAGCATCCTGATAATATCAATTCCCCAAACAATAAATGGCCATGGACTAGTTATTGTAGTTAAAGGAACATGTGGTATTCTAGGAATAGTCGTAAACCATTGGCATTTATCATTCCTCCTAGCAAATTCTATTGTATCCTTCTTCATAGTCGACCAAAAATACCCTTGTCAAAGAATCTTGTTTGCAAGTGCTTGCTTCCCAGAATGATTTCTGCATATTCCTTCGTGAATTTCCCTCATAATGTAGCGTGCTTTTTCATCATTGACACATAATAATAATGGCGAGCTAAAACTTCTTCGATAAAGCATCTCATCATGGATGATATAGTGGGCTGCCTTCATACGGAGTCGCTTTGCATCGTCTTTGCTTTCAGGAAAATCGCCATTTTGTAAATATTGCATTATAGGATCCATCCACGATGGTTTTTCATCAATTGGCATTGTTACTTGGGGTTCAACTTTGATGCTTGGCGATACAAGAAATTCAACAGGAACAACCTTCAACAACTCTGCATCTTTTGTTGAAGCGAGCTTAGCAAGTGCATCCGCCCAGGGATTTTCAATGCGAGGAAGAAGTTGAATGTTATAAGCAGTGAATGTCGAGAACAATCGTCGTACCTCCTGCAAATAGGCCATCATTCTCTCCCCTCTTGCTTGGTAATCACCCTTAACCTAACAAACGACCAGCTGGGAGTCGCTATACATTTCAATCATCTTGACCTTCATTTCCTGTGTAAGCTTTAGCCTAGCTATCAGTGCTTCATATTCAACCTCATTATTCGACGCTGAGAATTTGAAGCGAAGCGCACAATGAATATTATGCCCTTCAGGACTGATTAAAACTAGCCCCGCACCTGCTCCATTCTCGTTTGATGACCCATCAACATAAAGTTTTCACAACCTTAATATATCTGAAGTAGGTTGAAAATTGATGTCAAATTGTGGGAAGATCGACATCATATGTAAATTCTGCAATAAAATCTACGAGGGTCTGATCCTTTACGACAGTGCGAGGTTGAAAATTGATGTCAAATTGACTCAATTCAACGGCCCATTTTAGTAGCCGTCCTGAAGCCTCAGGTTTCTGTAGAACCTGTTTCAACAGAAAATTCGTAAAAACTTTGATGGAGTGAGCATGAAAGTAAGGTCGAAGCTTCCTTGACGTGACGATGAGTGCTAGCGCCAATTTTTCCATCTCTAGGTATCTATTTTTGGCACCAAATAATCGTTTACTTACATAATAAACAGGTCGCTGTATATTCTCCTCCTCGCGAATTAATGCAGCACTCATCGCATATTTTGAAACAGCGAGATATAAGCATAATTCTTCTCCTGGGTTTGGCTTCGACAAGAGTGG
>JXTB01000141.1:792542-853074 GCA_002914805.1 Parasponia andersonii
TGGTAGGTCGCTCCTGCATTGATGAGTCTAAAGGGCATCTTCTTATAGCAGTATAATCCTCGATCAGTGATGAACGAGGTATGCTCCTCATCTAGCTTGTATATGGGGATTTGATTGAACCAGAATACGAGTCCATGAAACTTAAGAGTTTATGCCCCGATGTCGTATCTACAAGCTGGCCGATTCTCAGAAGAGGGAAGCTGTCCTTCGGGTATGCTTTGTTGAGATCGGTGAAATTGATGCATGTTCTCCACTTCCCATTGGGTTTTTTCTACCAAAACCGGGTTAGCAAGCCAATCAGGATAAAAAGATTCCCTTATAAATCCAATTTCGAGCAACTTCTCCACTTCTTCTTTTAACACGACGTAGCGCTCTGGATTCATAGCTCTCCTTTTCTGTCATACAGGCTTCTTTGTCGGGTCTATGTTAAGACGGTGGCATATGATATTCGAATTGATCCCTACTATGTCTGAATGTTGCCATGCGAAGACGTCCAAGTTAGATTCCAGAAAAGCGACCAATGAAGCTCGCACAGGTTCTTGAATCTTCGTTCCAATCTTTAAAGTCTTGGAGGACATGTCAAATGATAAATCCTCCAAATCTTCAACGGGTCCAGTTCTGACCTCTTCATCTATTCCTCGAGGATCGAAGTCTTCGCTAGTCGTTTCGATTGATGCTTTCTCTAATAGTTCGATTGGTGCTTTGACTGACATTCCAACTGATGCTTCGACTGACGTTCCAACTGACATTTTGCCCGATGTTTCGACTGACCCTTCTTTTGGTAGCTAGACCATCATTGTGCGAGGCGTCGCATCCTTTGCTGCGAGTTTCAATGAGTTGTTATAATAAGTCTGCGCATTATATTGGTTTCCTTGCACCTCGCTTACCCCGTGTTGGGTCGGGAATTTCATAGTGAGATGATAAATTGAAGTGACAACTCGAAGTTCCCTCAGTATCGGTCTTCCCAGCACAGCATTGAATGCGGAGGGGCAATTTACCACTAAAAATTAGGTCATGATCGTTGAAACCCTAGGATAGGTTCCAACATTGACCATTAATTCAATCATGCCCATAGGCATCAGGCTGTCACCAGTGAAACCATAGAGCAGAGTGACGGTAGGCTTCAAGTCGCTTTCATTCAACCCTATCTTCTTAAAGGCATCGTAGTACAGGATGTCAACAGCACTCCCGTTATCGACCAATACTCACCATAACTACACAACTACATGCTTCCACAATTAATTTTTATGACCAATATATCATTATGCGGATAATGGACTCCCTTGCGTCATGTTCTGTGAAGGTAATGTCCATATTCGGTACTCGTTGAAGCTTTTGTGGTCGCTGCTCAAGGTGTATGACGTTAGTCAATGGCTATTGTCGAGCTTCTCGTGCATACCTGTCTTGATCATTTTTTGAATCTCCACCAACATGCGGTTCTCCAAAGATAGTTCGTACTTCGCATTGAATTTCTGGAGGTCACTGTTAGTTTTCTTCTCGCCTTTCATTATTCTGCCTGGTGTATTGCCACAGTCGCCCTTCTTTAATCAATCTTTCAATTTCATCCTTCAAGGCATAGCAATTATTGGTGTCATGTCCAATGTCATTGTGATACCGGTATAATTTGTTGGGGTCACGCTTTGCTCTGTCCTGTTTCATTGGTTCCAGTTGATGGTATCACTCCTGTTGGTTTATGACTGCATAGATATGATCTATGGGCATGTTTAATTCAGTATGATTGTTGAACCCCATGGGGGCTCTCGAAATCTCCTGCTTTTTAGTCATGGGCTGATTCTCTGCCAATTATTCATTACTCCTTTTATTTTTCTTATTACCGTTATTGTTGGTCGTGATCGCGTCTTTAGTAACATCTTTTATTCCTCCTTTTTCTGTCTTTAGAAGATTCTCGCGCGAAGATTCTACTCTCAGATACTGACCAACTCTTCGATAGAAGTCTTCGAGAGTTCTACATTCTTGATCAAGTAATTCTTTCTAGAGTTTAGTTTCTGGTCGCACCACAGCCATCATGAGAGTTAAAACTCCCCCTTCAGGTGGGTTGTTGACCTTTGCTAACTCTGAGGTGAATCGGTCGAGATAAGATCGTAGAGTTTCCTCTGGACCTTGTCGAATTGCAGACAAGCTAACAAGCGGAACAGTAAAATTCTTTGCAGCTTGGAACTGTCTCAAGAATGCCGTCTTAAGTTATTGCCAGGATGAGATTGAGCCGAACTTGAGTCTTCGAAACCACTTCTTTGCTGCTCCTGAAAGAGTTACAGCAAAACATCTGCAATGTGCATGATCATTGACCCGATGGAGTTCCATCAGGTTGCTGAAGTGGTTCATATGGTCCTGTGGATCAATTTTCCCATCAAAAGTATTTACGGTAGGAAGTCTGAATCCAATAGGTAGGGCAGCAGCTCGAACTTCCTCGCTGAATGGAGATTGACGATACCCATCGGTGAGCTCATCGTCCCAATCAGCAAATACATCTAATGCGATCCTCAAATTGTGAACATCGACATTCAGATGGAGGACATTATCTCTTGCTGGCGGCGAGGGAGGCCTTTGATCATTATCTCGATTTATGGCAGGTTGATCAGGTAGAGTCTTCTGCGATCTGTGAGAAGAATCCTGTAAAATAGTGCGATGAGATCGACTTTGGTCGTTATGATGCGATACGGATCATTCATGACTATGTTGCTGCTCTAAGTGTTGTCTTAGGTCTGTAGGATTTTGTCTCGACTCTCTGCTGATTCTTTCGAAGACGCTTCTTGATTGATATTTTTGTTCGCTGTTTAAGCGATCTTGATTACCAGTTGACTTGTGAAAAGGTTGTCCACGATCACGGTTAGTGCTTGATCTCTCTGTACCAGATTCTAGATGCAAGTTTGCGACCTTGCCTTTTCCCTTAGAGATGCGATCTTCATGACGCTCTTGCTGGGTTCTTGGCTGGTCGAGTTTCTTTGTCTCTAGGATCTGTATTCTTTTCTCAGGTAGTTGAGCAGGATGTTCTCTGAGACATTCGTGCTGTGGTGGGATCACCATCTGTCCTACAGTAAGTCGTCGTAAGGAGTCATTAATCTGGTTAGTGATTTATTGAAAGTTCACCAGTGTCTCCTCCATGCGATCCTATCTCTAAGCAAGGTTTTCTGATGTGGTCACGATAGGCTGATCCTGAGTAGGGTCTACCTGTGTAGCAACAGTACTTTAGGGTTAGTTTTGGTTAGTTCCGGTAACTCTGGTAGTGTTTCTGCTATTTGCCATTATTGAAAGTAACGGAATGGACAAAATTTTCTGCCGGAATGCCCTCCTTCTAGCGCCAATTGTTGATGGAGGTTTTATCAACAATAAATTTAGAAAAAATTGCAAGATGTGGCTTGTGTGAAAAGGGGTAATTAACTAGAGCAAATAAAGAGACAAGAGTTTTATAGTGGTTCAACAACAAAAAAGATGAGCCTACGTCTACTATTTTTCACTATTTTCTGGAGAATTACAAGAACTCAATTACAATGTGTTGCCTGGAAAGAAAAAGAAAGGGTTAAAAAAGTTCTCTAAAAAATTCCTGAACCTCCCAAGATCAGAAAAAGTCCCAGATCCCCCTTTACTGAAATATTGAACTCCCTTTATATAGATGAGAATAGCTCAATGTTTCCTAATTGTGAGAATGGGTAACTGTATAATCGGGTAATACAATTTGAGTAATAGTATAACTGGGTAATCACCTAAATGAGATGACTGGTCGATCTTTAAAAAGAAACTTTTGTTTCCCTTTCTTTGTAGGTTACCCATTTGACGAAGCGTAGACTAGTCTCTTTTTCATTCTGGTCGCACTTAACTTGTTCGGAGGAGATTTCATGTAACTCTTTCGGAAGAGGTCGCACTAACTTATGCGGTGTAGGTCGCATGTAACTCTTTCGGAAGAGGTCGCACTTAATCTTACTCATTCGACCTGACATAGAATTTTAGACCGCACGACAAGTATATTTCATACTAAAATTTTAATTTCTACTTGAAAAGCACACCCAAGCTTTAAGAATAACTTTCAAAATTTCAATTGAGCTGTTCAACCCACAATTGCATTGGTCAATGGAGCAGCTTTACGTCCTACCCTTTATACTTAATTTATATCAATTTTTCAATTTTAACTATCTTTACTCAAAGGTTTAATTTACCTACCAAATAATTTTTCTTTTTTTTTAATAGGATTTAACTACATAATCGTACCATGAGTTCCACACAATACCATATATCTTGAAAAGCCAGTACGAATTATCGATGGACAAGAAAAAGAGCTTCGTAAGAAAAAGGCTTCACTTGTGAAAGTATTACGGAGGAATCAGAAAAATGTTACATGAGAATTGGGGGATAAAATAAGGCGCAAGCATCCTGTTTTGTTCTAAATTTCAATGATAAATGAGGCTCAGCCGCTCAAGTATTTAATTTTTATCGAATTTCAGGGATGAAACTTATTTATTTTGCAGAGAATTGCAGCTTAGCTAAAATTATGTAGTTATCAATCTTTAATATGATATATATTATTGATATTTTGTTATTTGGAATTAGGAAAATATTGTTTCAGCGCATATTAAATTCACAAAATGCGAGCTCGTTTTCTGATATTGGTTATTTAGAACTTAAATTCACAAAATGCATTTATGGTGATTTAAGACCAGTGCGTGTATATCATGAAACTAAAATTATTTGAGTCAAAAATGATAGTTTTTATAGGGTTATTTCTAAAATTCTTCTAAGTAATTTTACAAATATTCGAAAATTAACCCCAAAATTGCGGGTCATTTAGTTTTATAGACTTATTGTTAAGTCTTTCTAGAAAAAATAAATTCTAGAATACAACGAAAAAAATTCACTGAAAGCAATTTTCGAGTTGAAAAATCAACAACAAAATATTTAGATTTCAATTAAACTTTCTAAGTCTTAAAAACCCAACCTATAAACAATATTATCAAACATCAAAATCTTCATCTTTTAAAAAAGAACTTGAGATTTTTTGAAAATTTTTGAGCAAGAGTATTCTCATAATTTGAAAGTTTCATTAAAGTAGATTCTACTAAACCTAAAAATGAATTCGAGAACTTTGTGGACTTAAAAAAACATAATTATAGGTCTTAAAAACCAAATTTCTCACAAATGTACTCATAATATAACATAATATTATCCTAAACTTAAAGTTTATTTCTATTTGACTTTGATACTTGTATATTTACTAAAATATAATAGGAAAAACTACCTAAAAAAAAAATATCATGAGATTTAGATATTATGCAATTTACCAAGTTGACTTTTTGAATAAGTTTAACTAGTAAAATACAATAATATTCTCAAACTTAAAGAGAATAATAAGGATTAATATAGTTTTAATAGAGGATATTAATATTTTTTCGTAACTAAAATTTGTCAAAATATCTGTCTACGATATTAATTTTCAGAAATTCTCAATTTCAAAATATTATTTTGTAAAGTTTAAATTTCAGAATTTAAATTGCAACTCAAATTTCGTGATATTTTTTTGAAGTTCACTCTATATAATGGTGAGAAAGATGATTAAAAAGATGAAAGACATTCTATTTCATATATAATTAATTGATAACTAAATACATGAAAAGAAATATTAACCTTCCCTGCCTATTATTTTTTATTCTTCTATATTCTATTTCCTCTCTGTTACGTTTTCATTCATTCCTTTAATAGATTAGTAATGACTATATTCTTCTATTCATTCCTTAACGGATTAGTTATTCTGACGTGTTAAAACTTTCACCAAAGATTTAAAATCATTTTTTCATTTATTCCTTTAATTAATGAAAAAATAATTCATAGTTCTTTGAAAATCCAATTTATAATAATTTAAGTTCGTACAGTATTGTTAAATCGATAAAAATCTTAAACGCTCGATTTTTAAAAAAAATTTAACTATTACTTCTTTTTTATCAAAGTTTTTATAATTGGTAAGCAGATGGCTTTATTCCCACCTCATTATATTACATCTCCCCCATTTTTTAAAATAATTCATTAATAAATTTTCTTTCAGAAAATTCTATTTTTGTTTTGAAAACTTACAAATTGATGAGTTGAACCCAATATCTCAACATTGGAGATGAGTATATGAAATAATGTAGATATGCACATATCATTATATATATATATATATATATATATATATATATTGATAATTGCTTAATTTTGCAAATCCCATAAGTAAGTTAACCATTTCAAATTTTTTTATAAAAAAATCTCTTTATATTCACAATATATGATAGTGTAGTGAGTTAGTTTTGTCAAGAATATACAATGCTGAAGAAGAAGATGGTTGCAAGGTTTGACAAAATGTCTTAGCTTTTCTTACGAAACATTTTGTGTTTTAAAAGATATGGCAAAACTTCTATCTGAATTTGTTTTTTTTTTTTCAAATTACAAAAAGTCTTATAATTTGATATTTTTAAAATTTGACAATCTCATAAAAGTTAAATCAGAAAAATTAATAAGAAACAACATGATTAATTGTAAGAGGTGGTAGTTTTATGTTGTTATAATTTATTACATAGCAAAATAACAATTAAGTATAGAATAATAGTTGTACAAATAAAACCTTCTTTCTTCCTTCTTACCATCCTAAAAAAAAAATATTGGATTCATCTATTTCCTCTTCCTCCTTCTTACCAATACAATGAGACAAAAATGTTCTTTTTCCTTCGTATCTTCTCTCCTGCAAAAGATAGAGGTATTAATTGGGCCCTTGACAGTCTAAGGCGGGCACGGCTGACGTGCACTTTTTATGGGCCTAGGCTGGCCCTAACCCTTGAAGGACCTAGGTTAGGCCTAACTTCCATGCCCATGCACGCCAAGTGCCAAGACTGGCCCTGGCACATCATGGGCATGGGCTATCCTCGGCCCATGAGCGGTTAGGGTTGGGCTCTTTATCATTTTTTTTAGAGAAATATAATTTATTTTTCATATTTTTTTGATCATAGAACTTTGACAAAAAAGTAAGTATAACTTATTTTACAAATGTATCACTTTAATAGTTGAAGTAATGCATTAATTATTGACATTTTTAATTATATTATATAACAAAATTTTCAAAAAACATTCTTTTGCCCTGAATGAGGGCTAACCCTTTTAAGCCCAATATTATTGGCCAAAAGCCAATTTGGGGTATGATATTTGTGTAAAGGGAAATTGACATGGGTAGTCTTATTTTGTGACTAAATAATTTTTCTACTTTTTATTTTTAAGAATGATTTTTATAGTTCAAAATTATGATATCTTTAATTCATTTTGAAAAGAGAAAACTTCTTATTTTCGAATGTACTCTTTTGCTAATTTTTATATTTTAACTTAGTACAAGTACAAAATTCCCTGTTCTTTCTTACTTTTTCCTAATTTTCTCTCTTAAACGTGCTAAAATTTATGCTATCTTCTTTTTTTTTTTTGGTTTCTAAAACAACTTTCTCTCTACTATAGCTCCATTCTTCTCTACCTATCTTATTTTATGATTTAGCTAGTTGATAATTCTATTTTTACAAAGTTAATTGTACCTTTTATTTATTTAAAATGTATGTTTTGAAAAGTTCTAGTTTAGTTTTCAAATAATTTAGGTTTAGTTTTATTTTATTTAGGTATTATTTAATTTAGTTAATTTATCGTGATTTAGTTTAATTAATTATTTTGATTTTTATTTAGTTTTTTTATCTGATTTATTTTGTTTTGATTTAATTAAAAATAATACGAAAACAGAAGACCAACTGCAAAGTAGCAGTGTTGGAAATCAGACGCGATCTCAGCTGTTAGATGAAAGAGGGAACGGATATAATGTGCGCGTGTTATTCACGCGCGACGCGCGAGAAAAGGTAAGTGAGGAGACCTACAGACATATGGAGTCCGCGTCTTTTAGTGGTTGTCAGAGTGTGGATCTAGTGCTTCTCATGTGCACCCGGTTTTAAATCCAATGGAAAAGCGCCACCTCAGCCCAACTCTAGCTTTTCAAATGTCCAATCAAAAGAGATTTATGGTGCAAGCTCAGCGTATTATGCTGCACAAGATTATTGCCCTAATATCATAATTAGAATTGAAACGTGAAATAGCAGGAAAGAGGAAAAAAAAAAAAAAGGTTGCTGCATCCAATTCACCAATCGAAACAACGCTTTGGAGAACGTGAATTCATTCTTATCGGCTATAAAAGGGTTGCACTACTAAGAGAAAAAAATACACCATCAATTCTAGAGATAGAAACATTGTAATCTATAGTGAGATTAATAGAAAAAACAATTAGAAGTTGAATTAGAAAATAATGCATGCAATTATTCTCCACGACTCCCTAATTCGCTCAAAGTCTCATTTGTTTATTTTTATTTTTAATTTTATTATTTTAATTGTGAACTAAATTAATTTTTTACGATTATAATAAGATCTCTATATGTACAAGAGGAAAAAATATATCATTCTATAGATAGAAACATTGTACTCTAGAGAAAGATTAATAGAAAAAGTAATTAGAAGTTGAATTAGAAAATGAGGCATGCAATTATTCTCAATCACTCTCTAATTCGCTCAAGTCTCATTTGTTTATTTTTATTTTTAATTTTGCTATTTTAGTTGTGAACTAAATTAATTTTTTAGGATTATAATAAGATCTTTATATGTAGTTTGAATTATAATGTTTTCTTGTTTAATTTATAAATTATTTATTCTGTCTTGTTCTTAATATTTTTGAGTGCTTGATCACTACTTAAATTAATATTGGTAATCTGTATGAACATGGAAGATGAATTTTGGATTTAGACCTAAATAGTTTAACAAATGATCATGATTAGATGAGTTTGTGTAAGATAGGAATATAGCTACATAACATGTGCAATCATTAAAAGACTTTAATCTTAATGAATATTTTCTTAATATAATTCATATAGGAATATAGTGAGTTAATTAGAATAGATATTTCTACATAACTATCAGAAGAGACTCGTAAATATACTAGAGTTCTTGATGGGCAATTCAAATTAGATAGTTTTTCAAATAGAATAATTAGTGATTTAAGCATACATAAAGTGAAAATTGTAATCCTAAGTTTATTTTCATTAGTGATTTGATAAATTACTAGCACTCTTTAATTTAATTTTATTTATTTTCTTACTTATTTTAGTTTAATTTTTAATTTTATAATTTTTAAAATGATTATTTAGATAAATTGATAACTAGTATAGATTAGTACTTAACAAGTTATAGTAATTTCTCAATGAAAATAATATCTTTATTCATCACTTTATTACTTGTTCGATACGCGTACTTGCATATAAAAATCTATAAGACTAGTATCATCTTTGATTTTATCTTATCCATCTATCTCGTTTTCTTTCCCATGTTCTTATTTTGGTTCAGTTTGATTGTACGAAGAAGAAGGTATGTGTTTTTTCTCTTCTTCCTTATTTTTTCTTTATAAAAAATTGGTCATTTTATATTGAGTTAAGACCTGAACATCATACATATAGATTAAATATATTGTTGATGTGAGACTGCTCCTATTAAGATTATTGGTGATCATTTTTATTAAAGTTTACATGAAGTTAAAAAATAAGGAAAGTCATTTGATCACAAACGAAATGTCACATAATTTGTTTAGTGATTGTAGCTCAGTGTTTTTTTATTTTTGCAGATAAAAGCAATGTTGTTATTTTCCTGAATTATAATGGTAGAAACTATAATGTTTATCACGAGATGGAGAGTATGGGTATTTTGGTTACTAATGAAGCAACCTATATCGATTTGTTAAAAGTTGTATTTGGTGTTCTAGAGTTGAGATCTAATATCATACAATAAAGATGGAATATATTGTTGGTATGAGACTTTTTTCTATAAAGATAATAAATGATTGTTTGGTTAAAATTCACATGAAGTTAAAGAGAATGAAGTTGACAACACTACGAATATAATAAGTTACCTTCATAATGATTATTGACAGTCATAAAATTATGACATAGAGTCACAAAGCTCTAACAAATACTAGTATATTTTTTAAATAAAAAAAACAAATTGAAAAATGAAAGTTACAAATTATTGTTACTATCAATACACACAAAATTACTGACAGTCATAAAATTGTGACATAGATCACATAACTCTGACAAGAATCGATACGTTTTCCAAATTTAAAAATAGATTAAAAGAAAAAAGGGAAAAACAGAGCTCGGATTAGTCAAATCAAGAGCATTTTAGACTTTTTATTGTCTAAAGAATATTAGAAATATCATTTTAAAAAGTGAACTAAAAAAGTAATTTTGGGCGAAAATTAAATTATCCACATCAATTTTCATTGTGTAAATAGGTCAATCCAAGCACAACAATAGTTTTTCACAAATAAATTAGTTCTACATCACTTTTTTTTTCCTCATTAATTAAATCTACCACCATACTACTTTTTAAAATGAATTATTGATGATCTTGACAAATTTTTGACATTGGTGGTGATCTTGACAGATTCTCAATAAATTTTTGACAGATTTTTGATGGATTATTGACATCGGTAAAGATCTTGATCGGTTCTTAATGAATTATTAACGAATTCTTAATTAATTCTTTCTCAAAAGTAGTAGAATTTAATGGTAGTGATAAATTTAGTTAAATATTTGAAAAAAGTGGTAATTACCTACTTCTTGATGGATTCTTAATTAATTATTTCTCAAAAATAATTAAATTTAATGTTGATGATAAATTTAGTTAAATATTTGAAAAATGTGATAACCGCCTACTTAACTCGTTTTTTAAGGCTCATTGTTGAGCTCAACCCTTTTAACACCTATAACCAAATATAAATTTTATAAATTATTTCTACCAATAGAAAGAAACGAAATAAACTTATATTTTATTTACATGACACCTTTACTGTACTGTAAACGTGGTCAGAATAAATGAGGGGAAAATGAAGCGTAATTAGAATGATTTGACTTTATTATTATTCACTTTTTAAAGATATGCATATTTTAAAATTCATTAAACTTCTATGTGCAAAATGGAGAAATGAGCTAGTATGAGTAATCAAGTTTTTGCAGAGGAATCAATGTTATAATTTTTGCTAGAGATGTTAACGTGGGTTATTCTTTGTCATTCTTAAGAAAGAATAAGGTACTAACCATTTCGCCTTATATTTGGTCCATATTTAATTATTTTATATATAATTTTTAATATATTTTAATTAAAATTTAATAAAATATTAATAAAATATTTTTATTTTTATAATTTTAAAGTTATTTATTTATTTATTTTTACTTATTTTCAATTTATTCAAATTTTAAAAGAATATAAATAAGTTTTAGATCAATATTTTATTCCACAAAAGCATATATTTGATATTTTAAATCACAAAATAACAACTAAATTAGGTCCATATTCGGCCTGTTTAGGCATAACCCACTTAGACACGTTCCATTAAGGTCGGGATAAATCGTAGGCTAGATCTATTGGCAACCGGTCCATATTTAAAGCGTGTCAGGCCTAAGTTTCGTACAAAATCCGTGTGAACTTATTAAATACGAGTCCGCCAAACCCACTTTATATAAATAATTTGTTTCAAATTTACGTGGGTTTTACAAAATATTTCTAATCCTCGAATGTCATGTCAGGAAATATCTGAATAAGAACTACTACAACTATTACCGTTCTCACTAGTAAACATGCCAATAATGTTTTGGGATTTCCCTCTCGATGTCTTCCAATTTCATTGGATCTTTTTGCTCGAAAGATTTCACTAGATCTTGATTTTTGTTTTTTTTTTGAAATAATTGATACTGTACATGTTGGTCAACCTTTAGCAGCAACTTTAAAATAAAGAACTAGAAAATTGGAAGGCTCAAACAGAAAATTCTTTCTGCACGGTAAATTGGTTAAGTGATTCAAGTCGTCCAATTCAATTATAATTACACCCAAAAAAGCATTATAAAACGTGTAATCAAAATTATCCAATTTAGATTAAATTTATGGCAGTTGTTTCTAATAAACAAGAAATTAATTGGTTTAATATGTTAATGTTCTAATGTGGAAAAAAAAAAAAAAGAAAAGAAAAAAAAGCAGGGTTGCCCAAGTCCTATTTCGTTCTATTCTATTCATTTTATAGTTGTTTAATCACGTAATCATAGAGAGAGAAAGGCGAAACTCAGAGAGGGGCAGAGGAAGTGGGGGTGGGGGAGCTGCCGAGCCCATTTTAGTTTTAGTGGGCTTTCTCACTCTGTGCATGGAGGGAGAGAGAGCAACAAAGCAGGGGCCACTGAAACTTGACTGGGAGAAGCTGTTATCCAGCAAAGACGACGACCCTCCAACCCTACTGATTGTCAAGCCCAGAACCCTCGCCGCCGAGGCGCGGAAGCCGGGGCCGGCGATGGGCTCCGATCATCAACTTCTGGAGAGAGACGAAGCAATCGAGCAGATGAATGATAAAGAACTCGACGAGAAGATTCAGAGGATTCGGGGTAATGTGCAAAGGGTTTCTAAAATCCGCAATACATTGCCTGACAAAGGGGAAAAGCTTCAAAATTTTCTCAAGCGATTGGAGGACGAAAGCAAACGGAGGAAACGAAGACGGGTTGAAACAATTGAATTAGAGGTTTTGATTTGTTTTTTTTTTTTTTCCCCCCGCGTTGTCTGGGATTTAGGTCTCATTGCGCTTGTGTTTGGTTGCAGAGAAGTTACTCACCGAGAAATTACTCGGAAAAATGTTATTATTATTTGAGTTTCTTGGCGAATCTTCGTTGTGTACGAGAGGGTTTTGAGGTTATGAGCAATTGAAAAAATGTGAACTTTCGTGAAAAGTCTCAAGTGTTTGTCAATTAGAGGCATTGGGTGGAAGAAGCAGAATCTGGGTTTTCTTTTTTATGTGGTTTTGGTTCAGAAAATTGAATATTGAGATTGTATTTTTCTTTGTAACCAAGTATCTAAGCTTAATTACGAGTCTCTGATGATGGGTCTGATGAAATTTGCTTCATAAATTGGATTAATAGGAGTCACAACTCGATTGCTTGGGCTCCGAGTTTTCACCAGTTAACAGTTTGACTTTGCACTCTCTAGCAGTTTCGCCCCCTGAGATTTTTGGTTATTGGAACAAATGAGAAAACATTTTGTAGAATTTTAAAATTGTTTAATCCTTTTTTGGTTAACACTTCCTTCTTTCTTTGCATTATTGAGCTTAGTTGTCGAATGTCATCTACCATGTCTGAGGATCTACATTCTGAGCATGCGTAATATCTGCACAATCAATGTTACTTTCTTAGCAGGCACTTTATATTTGAAATTTTTTGCAGTCTTCTGCAAAGTAAATTCTCTAATTTAATTTTTGTTGAACAGGAAGCTGATGGATTTGATAAACCCACTCGATCTTTAAGCTCCAGTAGTGTGGGTGAGTGTTTCAGTACCTTTATGCGTTCTCTTGACAGTAATGATTTCTGAAGAATTTCAGTCAATTACATTATATTCAGACATTTGAGATTCTAGGACTGGCGTTTTTTGTGAGCTGGGCTTTACCTTGAAGCAATGATACATTGTATCAATTATTCTTGCTCTTTGATAAAAATGGTAAATTTGTTTGTTCTTGGGCAGTTTGGAGAAGCATACGATGTTAATCATTAAGTGGTTTCTTGCTCATTCTGCAAAGCATCGAATTTTATTAAATAGGATTAGGTTTCTAATCTGTGAAGCATGAGTCATGACTCGTGCTTCAAGTGCTGTGATATCCTTAGTACCATATCTCTTTATTGAGCTCCTATAAGAAACCTAAATGTTTTTTTGTAGGTGGTACTGAAGACTTCAGAAGAGAGGGTACTGTATCTCAAGACCAGACACAGTCTTCTTTTGTTTCAAGTTTTCTTCGAAAGTTGGAGGACAATGTATGGTGCTTTACTTTCTATTCCATTTAATTTTCATGTGGTTTCTTTCAAAGCGTATAATGTAAATGCTTATGTCCCTTTTAAATTGATTAAGCAGACAGATTGTAGGAGAGTCGACGGATCTGAAAAACAGATGTCAGTGTTAGGTCAGTGTAACAATCATGGGTTCGTACAAAAACAAAGACATAGAGGTCAGTCATCAGCAAGGCACTCTCCTTCAGAATTTTATGGCAATTGTTCTTCTGAAGGAGGTAAATGTGGTCTCTCAAATGGTAATAAAAAAAGCAGAGATTCTTCAACTCATTCTCTGGATAGTGGAGAAAATCCATCTAATTTCTTCCCAGAAAAGTAAGTTGTTGTTGTTGGTGTTGTTTATTTCTTTCTTTCTTTCCTTCTTTCTTTCTCTTTTTTTATTTTTTATTTTTTATTTTTATTTTTAATAAATGAATTTCTGGAAGACTACATATTTGCACTAACTTTCTTTAGCATGCTTTAACTGCCCCGATAACCATTGTATTTTATGCTTTCTCATTCTCAGTAGGAAGGATGCTTTGGCAGTCTCGAACTTTAGTAATTCAAGGCCCAGGAGGGTATATTTCTTCACGTTCTTGACAACGCTCAAGCTTGACAAAATAGCTCTATAACTTGTGGAGTTTTGAGTTTCTTTCTTCCTTCTTTTCATTTTTTTTTTCCCCAAATGCGCACACACAACTCATATACTCAAAATTATTGGACAAATAGTTTTTTTCTTCTTTATCCCCTCTTAGCTAGTAGGGAAGAATCGCATAATGCTGGCCCATAATAGGCTTTTTGTTATCTGATTTTCATTTTTGTTTATTTATTGAATCCAAATAACCCTTATTCAACAGGGACAGACCATTGTTCTTGTAGATGAGGAGGAACCTCAGCGTGAAGAGACAATACAGCAAATGGAGCCCCTTGATGAATCGTAACTATTTCAGTACTTGTTCTCTTTCCTCCATATTTCTGCTTAACAATATGCACTGAGGTGAGTAATGATTTGTCTCGTAATTTTTCAGCATGAAAGAGGTGACAGTCTACTATCCTTCAAGGTATCTGAAATTGGCTTCTTACAGAATGACGCCAAGTAACCTCCTTGAATGTGGAGTATTTAATACCTTATCATGTGCTTTTTTGTTTTTTTTTTTAAAATATCTTTTAGGGATGATCTGGAAGCTGTTGAAATTTCTTATGCGGACTTTGACTGCCTTGCTCCTCAATGCTACTTGACATCAACAATTATGAATTTTTATATGCGGTAAAATGTTTTATGAAAACAGTCAATTTTCTTTCTCGCCTCTTTCCTTCATTAGTTTTTTCCTTTTCTCAACTTTCTTCGAGTTATCTGTAAATATGAATTCTCTAATTAATTGTGATTCATGGTAGTATCATCCATGGTAGCTAAACTAGTCAAATATTAGTAGATTTATTTTTCATGATCGCGGCTTGATCTTGACAGAAACCATTAATGTTTATTTGATGTTGGTTTCAGAGACTTTAGTGCAAGATGAGTCATACCTGGAGTATTAGATCTCTTTCTAACATTTTGCTATGCATTTTATTAATTTCTGGATTATTGGCTAGGTATCTACAGAAGCATGCTTCTCCAACAACCATGGCTATGCATGATTGTCATTTTTTTAATACCTACTTTTACAACAAGCTCAAAGAGGCTGTATCTAACAAGGTGGTTTGTGTTTTCTTTTTACTCCCTTCCCCTTTCCCATAAGAGAGCACTCTTCATTCTTAGAGGATTCCAATTATGATCCTAATTTTGTGGCAACTTAAACTCACTTCTGTTCTCCTCTATTTTCTTGATTTTGAGCTGCCATTTCGTTATTGTCCTACTTTTGTAATCTCTCTTATAATTCCTTGTAATGTGAAGGGGAGAAGCAAGGATAACTTTTTTTCCAAGTTCAGAAGGTGGTGGAAGGGTGTAAATATATTTCAGAAGGAATACATACTTATTCCCATAAATGAAGAGTAAGTTTGTCTAATTTTTTTTTTGTGCAAAACGTTAGAAAGTGCTTCAGAACATGTGAAGATGCTTATGGCTGCTGTACTTAAAAGCATCTTTACAATGGATTCTTCACTATCCTAGATGCTTTTGTGCTTTTCTTTAATTGTTAATTCTTTCGCTACGGCAACTGGTGTTTTGGCTCTTACCTGATCCATATTACTGATTTTGTACCTACAAAAAAATCGAGTTTTATCCACAACATGAATGCAAAATGTGCAAATATTTTTACTGTGTGGCTGGCCAAAATCCTGATTAATGCTTAGCAGAAGAGTAGCTATTGTCTTGTGAGCAAGCTGGTAATACTCAGTATATTGTGCTATGCTTATTCAGTATGAACGATGGCTTGTTCAATTGGTTTGTCTACAATCTTTTAATTCAGTTTCTACCAATCTTCTCAAAAGTACCAGGCCTAGATGAATATTGTATTTTCATAATCATGATGTGCAATGGAGCCTCAATTGATACCCCATGAGGTTTAGGTTGAGTGGTTAGGCTCATGGTTGCTCCTGTGAGGTCTTGGCTTCGATTACTCAATGGGACCTATATTGTGATGTGCTAGAGTTTCCTGCCTCTCAAAGATTGTAGGGTTCAGCGGGAGGACAAGTATCAAAAAAAAAAAAAAAAAATTGAGCCTCAACTGACAGGCTTAGCCTGGCACCTATCTTCAGGAGTACTAAAATAAATTATAAATGCACAGTTACTGTAGTAATGCTCAAGATGAATTGTATTGTATTGTTTTTGTTTTATTTGTAGTCTTTAAAATGCTACAGTATTATGATATGGAGCCTACGGAAAGCAGAAAGTGGGTGGGGAAGAAACAAGAAGAGTAGAAAGGGACTTTGAAAAATGCCAGAGGGACTTTGCAAAATGCTAGAGGATTGTTTTAAGTCATAGAAACTTGTGCTGTGTGTGTTCATTTTGCTTTTCTTTAGGATGCTAGTATTCCACAATCTTTGAAATAATGATGAGCTATGATTGCTTCAGTTTTCATTCTCCTGTAATCGTAATTCATGCACATTTTTACTCTTTATGGTGTTGGTGTATTCAGTCTTCATTGGAGCCTGGTCATTATTTGTATCCCAGACAAGAAAGAAGAATCAGGACCAATTGTACTGCATTTAGATTCATTAGGACTTCACTCAAGCAGATCAGTTTTTCGAAACATTAAAAGGTGAGGGAAAAGGTACTTTCCCAACTTTAGTTATTCTTTGGTTTAGTTCAAGCCAAATTGTATGCATAAATTACAAACTATGCGGAAAAAGAATAATTAGTTTCCCATATTGTGACTTTAATAAACAGAAACTATGTCATTGTAGTTTCTTGAAAGAAGAATGGCAGTATTTGGATCAGGAAGCTTCTTGTTCAGATCTTCCTTTTGCACACAGCATATGGAGACAACTTCCTAACCGAATCGTGGATAAAACTATAGCGGTAAATGTTGTTCTTTAGTATCTAAAATTTGTTGTAAATACTATCTGAATTCTCTCTTCATGGTTATTCTATTTATCCAACAGCACTGGAATAGCATGGGTGCCTCATACCTATTAAAGGCCATTAAAACCTGCAAGAGTCAAAGACCTTTCGAAAAATTATTTTTTCCTGTATTTTGCTCTTCAGTTTTTTTCAGGTTCATAGTTGTTTTTTTCTCTGATTTCACATTGATGCTAGAAGCATTTTAGTTGTTTCAACTGGATCCATACTACTTATTTTGTAACCCTTGTATAATACTAGTAGTTGGCTTCTTTTTAAACTATATGTATTGGATTAGAAATGCATTTGTACCTAAGTGCTCTAAAACTTTATGCTTGAGCTTCAAATTAACAATTTTCTCATTTTCAACTGCACAGAGATCTTTATTTCCGTGTTTTGAAAGTATTTAGTCAGAATCTTACCTGTTTATCTCGTTTTCTTTTGACATTTTCCACCAGGTTCCCCAACAAAAGAACGAGTATGATTGTGGCCTTTTTGTGCTTTTTTTCATGGAGCGTTTCATCGAAGATGCTCCTGAAAGGCTTAAGAAGAAAGATTTGGCAATGGTACAGTGAAGTTATAACAAAAAAATATATAAAAAAATAAATAAATAAAATAGATATTCCTAGAGCAAATGTTGTAATTTCGCTTGATGTTTTCCTTGTAATCCGTTCAATTTTTTCTCAAATGAGTTGCGCGTTTTCTGTCATGTAGTTTAACTTTCATTTGATGTTTTTTGGTCTCTATTTTTTGGTTCCCAGTTCGGAAAGCAGTGGTTTAAACCTGAAGAGGCCTCTGGTTTGAGGGTGAAAATTCGTTCCTTGCTCATAGAAGAATTCAAAAATGCAAAGGCTAATAGCACATTGGAGTCTTCTCCACCTCCAACTGTTCGAGAAGAATTTTTTTAAGCCCAAGTCAGGTCAGATATGCATGGGTTACCACTAATGCCCCAAATTCCCTCCTTAATCTTCAATGATGCTTCAGAAGAATGAAGCCGACTCGAGGTTAGAATTGGTGCACATTGCTACCCAAACTCTCAATGGCTTTGTATAGTTCACATAATTGATGAGTCATTCAAATGCATTGTGTCTGACCTCTCATTCCTTTCGAGTGCAAATGGCCAATCAGCTGTATAAAAATATCTGAGATCAGTTTTGTACAGTTCGGAACAAAAGCCATCTTTTCAAGATATAAAGCCGTTACTAGTTTGACTGGGACATGATGACGATTTCTGGTGACTTAGAAAAGCCCCTTAAAGTTGAGGGGCTTTAGTGCTGACAGGCAGTGAACGGTGATGGTGGTTTTTAAGCAAATGTCCGCTAACCAGTAACCAGTTACACCAGTGGTTTTTAATGTTATCCAGTGATACTCGAGTACTACTGAAGTTTCATCTTCAACTCATGATGTAAGAACCGAAGTTTGTGCCTTGGCAAATCCTACGAGCATTGAAGGAACTCATTGCAGAGGGAGTAAACTGTGGAATTTCCAAAGCATACGACTACCCAAGTACTAATAAACAAATGGTAGTTGCACTTGCACTAAAGTGTTGCGGAAAGTGAAATCTGAATCTTTATATCCATTTTTGTGCAATCGTGGACGTAATAGGCATTATGCACGTGACACATCCACGATCCGAGGATTGAAAATCTATGCAGGCAAAATTTGACACTGCAATGATACTCTCCAAACTTTATTTCAACTTTTTCAGCATTATTTTTTGCAGCAATCTAATTCTAAAATAAGAAAAAATTAAGACGGCAAACCGAGTTGAGAAATCAGCTTTACCCTAGGGTATCCCGATATACAGAATGGAGAAAAACATGGAATATTGAGAGAGAGAGAGAGAGAGAGAGAGAGAGAGAGCGCCAAATATTAACAATTCATATGGGAGTGCTATTGAATGTATTTAATTGGTATTTATCCTATGGACATATTAAATGCGCATTGTCAGGTATATAGATTTCTTTGTACGCGTATGAGCATAGTGGGGGCACCTCTCATCATGACATACAGAGAGTAAATTTACAGTTTTCTTACGTTCAGATATATGGGCATATACATGCCATGGAATATTTTTTTCTTCGTATGCACGAGTGTCTACGTCTTTGCAGCCAAAAACGAACTCTTCAGTAGTGTTTACCTCCGACGTTTTTTCTTCTCGGGAGTTTCATGAACCTGCTTTTTCATCCCGTACGTCTTTAGCTGAAAATTTTCAAAGGCCTCAGAGACTGCTTCCACCTGTATGGTTTATTTCATTTGTAAGAACACAGCTTAGGCAGAACAAATCCCCAGTTGGACAATATAAACGAACTAAAATTTTCGCTCCACAGACCAGTTCAGGCTTCTTGGAGTAAACTCGAACTATCCTATCCTGATAAAAGGCAGGCAACAAGTGACTGATGCGATCGTCTTGGATTGAAAATGTCTCATTGCTCTCATAATCCTGATAAACGCACAACTTTTTGGTTATACAAAAATGTACAAACGTAATGACCATATATTGAAAAGCCCTTATCAAAGCATGAAGAGAAAATCTATGAAAACTGATAGTACCTTGAAAAACTTGATGCTAAACAAGGAGTTCACGCATGAAAAAAGACCACCAGTTGCAAGGTTGCATTAATAAGAGAAAAATCAGGGTTTAAGAAAGCAAAGAGTGCCTCCATAATCGTAATTGGTCCATACTCAGGTACCTTTGCAGTGGGTTATCTGTTCCACGAGTCAAATCAATTTTAACATTGCTCACAGCAACATCTTCTTCTGTTAATGTAAAGCGACCAGCTTTCTGATTGAAAAATTACTCATTAGGATATCACGTATCTATTTACTGTTCGAAATGGGAACATAGTGTATTATAAAGTTTCTGGACCTGGGAACAGATTATATCTTGGGGAGTGATCTCTTTGAAGTAGTCTATTTCCTCCTTCGGAACAGAGAACTCGTTACAGAACTGAAAATCAGATGACAATGTAAGAATGTGAACAAAGGTTCCAGAATTTTTTTCTGTGGTGATAAATTGCACACTTCTGTCTCCTATTCTTGTTAATATTTAGCATTACCTGGTATAGATCTCTTCTTCGAATGCGTTGGATCAAATTTTGTGCGTCCTTAAGCTCTTGCCTAGAAGTGCTTTCAATTATTTTCAAAATCGAGTCATCCAACTGCATTTGAAGATATATACTCAATGGCATAAACATCTAAAATCAAGAGTTTTAATTGGACTATAATGGGTAAAGCTCGTGACCTTCCAAAATAGGGATGGTCTCTGGGCTCTGGTCACAATATTAAGATAACTATCAGCTTTAATGAGAGCATCTACAACCATGAGTTCTATAGCCTGAGAAAGATTGGTGTCCCCCCATTCAGATTGATAAAGGTCCATCAATGGTAGAGTACGGTTTTGATATTCCCAAATATAACAAGGTAGATGTACTTCTAGTACCTTCACTTTGGCATGGCTATAAACTGTTCGATGTAAATCAGCACGAGTAGCAAATAACTTGTGGATTGTCAGATCTGGTCAAGATTTGAAAGATAAATGACAAATGTAACATGCCATTGTTCCAAAATGATAATGGAATCTAAAAGATCTACTTGATCAAGATTTCAAATATAGATGAAGAATATACAGTCATTGTTCTAAAATGACAGTGGAATCTTCAAAAGTTACTCACAATCCTTGGCCCGATAACAAATCTCATTGCCCATGACTCGCATAGTTTCCATCAACCTGCAATTGAAAATGAGAAACAGAGGTCCATCAACAGCCCCAATTGGTAGAGAGTGTCTATTGACCAATAATCATGTCACAAAAATTTTGAACGAACAGAGTTCATTATTAATGCAGACGCTACAGAACAGAGTTAAGGGCTTCAGAAAATGTCTAAACCTTTCAAACTGAAAATTACAGCCAAGACCACAGGCACGAGAGTCACGAACAATGTAATCAAATCTGTAAACAAATGATTTATTGTTTCAATTATCAAACCTCAAATACCAAATAATCCCAGAAAATGAAATTCAGAGGGAAACATGAAGCTGATTTTTAGTGATTTACTTGTCAACATCTATTCCAGTTCGACCATTTGCGACAATATCATATAGGAAGGACTTTGGCTTCGCACTCTACATTTTAAGAAAATTTGCAAAAAGGGAAAATGATGAGGATAAAGCAAGGAAGTACATAAAAATACAACTACAAACATTATCCCATGAGACCAGGTTTAAAAGCTGTTGCAAAAAATATCAAGCTGGAACTTGGAGCTTATGATGACTTACAATTTTTGAAACATTTTCAGGGCTAGCAGTGATCATTTCCTGTCAATAGAACAAAAATTCGTTAAGAGTCACAAATACTTTAAATATACCGAGTTTCATTCTTATTGATGTATCGATATCCACCAGCTTTCATGTCCTTATGTGAGCCAATATAAGCCTTTAGAATATGGAATGATCTTACTACCCAACAATAGCAAACCAAATGAGAACATCAATGGTGTGACACTAAAATATTCTGAAAGAGGTCTCAGAATAAAGAAATTTGATATGAAGTAGAAAAGGTGAAACGAAAGGCTAGAGCAGCATGCTCCTACCATCTAAAACATCACATTTGGAGAAAAATTTTGCATCTTTTTCCTATATGATGGGATTTTAGCATCATGACACATTCTTCTGGGAGCACTTCACTGTTGATATAAATAAAACCTCAGTAGTATAATTAACCTTCACTCTCTTTAGGGTTACAGGATCAATGTCAATGTGGTGCGTATCAACAATGTACTGTATCATTTCCACAGACATGTCCTCATGAGACCTGCAAAATATTTGAAATAATAACCAAAAACTGGAAGATATCCTAACAGTGCTCAAAGTTATTTCATTGTTGCTTTAGGGTGAAATTCTGATAATTTTCATCATTTTGTTTTCGAATCATAGATAATGTATGAAGACCAAATAGTTTTAAGAAATTTGTCTTGAAGTTGACGAATCCACAACTAAAATCCAGATGATTAGAAAGTGTAAACCAAAAGATTACTAATGTGCTGAACACATTCTCCTTTCAACTATTTTTTACAAAATATAACCCAAACAGGGTTGAAGACAGTATCAATCACCATATATGGCCACCAGGTCCTAGACGCATGAACTCGTGCTCAAACAAGTGGCTGAAAGGTCCATGGCCAACATCATGTAGTAAGCCTAAACAGATTAAAAAAAAGATTGGTCAAATCAGTTCACTCTACAGTATTTATTATTTACTATGACTCAAAAAGTTAGAATACCTGCAAGTTTTATTGTCTGTATATCATCACGATCAATACCAAGCTCCAACCCCTATGAGGATGTCATGTTAATGACAACGATAGTTTCAATCCTAGGTTCAATAATCAATATTATGAAATCAAATGATAAGACTGATTAAAAATTCCTACTTGGTAAGCTGTAATTTTGTTTATAGCTTCCCCCGCAAGCCAGTACACCCCAAGTGAATGCTCAAATCGGGAATGTACAGCACCAGGGTAAACCATGTGCGTCAGACCTGGACAAAAGTAAAATAAATAGTACACAAGTCCAACCAACACCATGTTTGCAACAAAAAAAAAAAAAAAAGAATTGTACGGGATAAATACACATCATACTTAACCGAACAAATATTTCTTAAGAGCAATGCTACGAAGACTTGCCACTGAAACAAATTATACCCAGGAAATCAGATTCCCATACATTTTAGCTATTGTTTAAGAAGTTTAAGACTTCTGCATGAAATCTACCGTTCAATTGAGAACTATTATTGCTATCATAATCTAATGTTCAATTGAAAAAACTATTATTGCTAACATAAATGGATTCTGTCACAATGTAATGGTTGTTTTTCAGTAAAGAGTTTGTAATTTTATTACTTTCATAACTAGGCAGCATTCAGATTTGAGCTCAATTGAATTATGGAGTATCAACTTAATTTATGACAGTTTCAAAATTCACAAGAAACAATTATTTAGGATTAAAATTTGTCTTTATGATTTTGCTTATGCTAATATGAAAAACCAGAAACTTGTTTGTAGCAAAGGTCAACTCACCAAGTTGCTTCAAATCACGAAGCCTGCAGTTCAATTTGTGGTCACATCATCAGAAATTGTAGCAATTTAATTAACACAAATGTTTTTCTTGCAGGAAATTCATTAAACTTACCTCTGAAACTGTTCAGTATCAATGAACTTCAAGAAGAGCTACAAAGATCAGGAATAGAAGTGAGTAGACGATTTTTGTAAATATAGCCCAATAACAGTACAAAATCAACCAAGTTATTCTTGTAATTATTTTTGAATAACATACTAATTCAATGTCTCAGTGCGCAAGAACATTAGAACACTGTTCCATAAATTTCGAAAGTGAGGGCCGTATGTCTCATTTTATTAGTATTCCTCTGGTGCAAGAAAAAACTTTCCCCAGTTTTAGAAAGAAATTTTCAGATTCTATTCTTACAGTCCTCCGTAAAGATTAAAATCACATTAAGTCAAAAATATGTCCCATAAACCATCAAGATGGTGGGTGGAAAATATAAACCTCTCTAAAATGCTTCTCTTACTTTATTTGTCCTCTGCTTGAAATGCAGTTTTTGTGTCAACAGCAAGAGAACTCAGTTCCAATCTGCTTAATTTGGTGATTCTCCCTATATAATCAATATTTTAATAGTTAAATTTCCCAATTTGGATCAATCATATGAAAATTCTTCCTGTTGGTCTTCGACCTGTGTCTTTAAATAGAAAACTAATACGTTGTTTCTAAGAAAATAACGGTTCATTAACCAAATTTTCATGGTGAAGCGCTTCGTGAATCTTGATTATTATTTTTCAGTGTTAAAATATTCTGCATATCTTTATTCTTGATTAATCATGACTATTAATTTTCGACAGACTTCTTCAATGCATCAACTCGAGCAAAATTCAGAAGATAACCTTGTTTTTTGCAACTCAATAACAAATCTACAGCTTTGGAACGTATATGATTCAAAATTCGCCAAGCACTTCTACATATATACATACACACAAGCGAAAAACTGAACCATGCAAAAAGATTTATCAACGAGAGGAAGCAAAATATCATAATGAATAATCAACTGTATCAATGAATTATAAACAAACTATTTGTTAATCGTATTTTTCCAGTTCAAAAAATATGGGAATCAAATTCATCAAGTTATTCAGACACATCAGGATATGGATGAAGAAAATACAGGAGTTCGAAAATAAATATTACATAAAATTAACCCAAAAACTACTACCAAATTGAGATCTAACAAATATTAGTAAATAAGTATATTCAACGATACTACATTTTTCTAAACTAAACACAAGAAACAGTTCCAAAAGCCATATACTCATATTGCATATAATTCACTCCAAAAATCGTCAGATAATTCTGAAATTCTCTGAGCCACGAACCAAATCACAGCATTAAAAAAATAACCACAAAAAAAAGAGGAGAATCGCGGAAGCAAAGTCACATGCATTCCACCTAAATCGGTGTCAGAAGCACTTAAAGCTTTTTCAAAACAAAATCGACTCGATTAATTACCGAAAAATCTAAAAACCTAAGCGAAAGAGCCAAAAATCGGAGTAGAAAACAGATACGAAAACGAAGAATCGAGAAGCAAAAACACTGAAACGCAGGGGCGAAGAAAGCAAATTATGGAGTCGAAGTCGAAGATGATACCGGTTCAAGATAGATGTTGCCATGAACGTTATCGTGAACATGCTTCAGCGAACGACGATCCTTCGAGATTAGCTCCCACACATCCGAACCAGAAGCATGCTCCATTGTTGCTGGCTCAGTGAAGCTGAATACTGAGAAACGCAGAAGAGAAATCAAGAGAGAGAAAAATGGAGAACTCGAAGCTTCGAAGAAGAAACGAATTCGAAATAGTAGTGTCTAGAGAGAGAAAGAGAAGAGAAGGGAGGTTGTTACCTGGTGAGTGACTGAAAATAAGGGAAGAGAGGGAAAAGCCGGAAAGGAGTAATGCAGCTGGATTGTTGGAATAGTTATAACGAATATCTTGAGCGAATATATATACACACATATATGTATATACCGCCAAAAAACAAAATTGGTTCCCTTCTTCTTCTGCGTGCTTGCTTACGCGTGTGGAGCAAAGGGGTCCAAGGAGTTTGAAAAGTGGGGTTTACTTATTGTAAATTTTTTTAATAATAAAATACATAATGGTTTTTTTCTTCTTTTTTTTTTGAAAGTAATAAATAAGAGTTTAAAATATGGTTTGTCGCTTAAATGCTTTTGTTTAGAAAACGTTAACTACACAAACTTACGACAGCGCAAAACTTGAGCAACAAGGCATGCTTATTATTAATATATAACGGAGAAGAAAGGGAAAAACACAAGTTCCCTTTGAATCTTGAATTTTTGGAGAAAAAGAAAAAAAAATTCAGGAGATTCTATCTTTTTTTTGTTTGCATTGAAATAAAAGGTGATTGAAAATTTTTTTCAAGAAAAGTAAAAAACTCGATTTGATGATATTTTTTAGTATATAGAATGTTGATATATTAATTAGTAAAATCAAATATGTGAAAATAAAGTTCTAAAAGTTATTTCGCTCTTCATTTTTTCTTGTAATTTTTTTTTCTTTTAAAATCCGGATTCCAAACGGAGCCTAAAGATATATTTATTAATACGTAATAGAGAGAGAAAAGGGAATACGAAAGAAATTCTTTGTCATGTATAACTAATTAGTATATAAACGCATGAATAAATAATTAATATGTATACACATGAAAAATAATCATAGCCTTTCTTATTCATTGTTTTTTATTCTTCTAAATTTCTTTTCTGCTCATTTCGTTCACGGATTAGTAAATATGATCTAAGCTCATTATTACTACAATGAAAGATGTACTTGACATAATTGTCACATCTAACAAATGATGAACTTTTAAAAGGGGACTAATACTATGAGGCATCATTGGTGCCCAACACTATAATAATGTATCTGTATTTATCTCATTTGAATTATAATTACGATTAAATAGTGACAGATTCACACATCATATGGTGTACTATAATAATGTATCTGTATTTGTCTCATTTGAATTATAATTACGATTAAATAGTGACAGATTCACACATCATATGGTGTGCACCACTAATACTCCATAGTATTATTCTTTAAAAGGCAATGTGCTCAATTAGTGATCGTTCATTGTTACTTGTCAATTTATGAATGCAATCCAGATCGACAATCACATTGTTGGTGTAATTAGCAGCCGTCTTCTATGTTATGTGAGCTCAAAACTCCCCGTTTTTACTTTTCTCCTAGTTAACCAAAGAGGTTAAGCTCCCACTATACGTGATTCACACTAGTTGATCTAAAGGACACCGAACATACATGTATTTAAAATTGTTCTTTCTTTGATCACTTTTTCAAGGAGTTAGCATTAGTCATAACCATACATCTGGTTTACAAACAATCGCAGCAGCTTTTCTCCTTAGTACTTTGGAAGTCCAAATTAATTGTTGAATTTTTCGCTAGTGAGTAGCCTCCTAAAATGGTAAGTTGAACAAATGTCATCTCATGAAACTCATACAATGAAACTTCTCTAGGAAAAGGACTGATATCAAAAACAGAGTCAAAAACTATATCTTTGGCCCATGTGATTCATAGGATATACATGTGCTTTATTTAGAAGCTACTCTGAATTAGGCCGTTAGATCATGTCAGTACCAAATGGGAGAGATGGGGAAAACTCTGCAAAATGGCACGGGTCTTGGAGTTTTCCATGTGACGCACCAGGCAGAAAGCTCCAAGATATGTTATACTACCATTCTAGTCGTCAAAATTCAGAAATAGGCACTTCTTTTTCACTTTTGATGCGATGATAGACCAGTTTTGTGATGATTGTCCAAAGAATCATGCAGGCACTTCCATGGCTGTTCGGAACTTCTCAGGCACACGAAGTACGGGAGCCCAAATAGGACCAGGCTTGCCGAGCTGACCACAAGCAGCCATCTGATCGTCACCTCTGCTAAGTCGCAAGAACACGATACATCCGGCTTCAGCCAAGAGATTTCGAAACTCAATCATCTTCTCCTCACTAGTTGGTCTGAACTGGGATCCACAATGGGGATTGAATGAGATGAGATTGATTTTGCATGGAATGCCCTGAACAAGATTAACAAGCCTCCTTGCATCTTCAATGCTGCAAAATGTAATGCATAGTTTCAATCAGGACAAAAATCCAAGCAACATGAAGAAATATAGAAGTTAGTCTAACCTGTCATTAACACCAGCAAGCATTACATATTCAAATAGAACTTTATAGTTATGCTTGAATCGAAGTTCCACCCTAAGGGTCTGAAGAAGCAAGTCCAACTTATATTTCCTGTTTATCGGCATAATCCAGTTCCTAACCTGCAAAATTAAAGCATAAGCATGGTCGAACCTATTATGTTTGTGCGTAGTTTAACTGATTCATGCATATGCATGCCTTTGCCACTCATGTACAGTTGAAAGGAAAGACCTCATCGGTTGTGGCATTCAAACTAACGGCTAAGGCACAGTTGGACTCTTTCAGAAAACGTCTTAGCTGTGGGACGAGCCCACTTGTTGAGACAGTAACCTTCCGAGGACTGAAATGCAGGCCTTGCTCATGAACCATTATGTCTGCAGCTTTCATAACATTGTCAATGTTGTGAAACGGTTCTCCCATTCCCTATGAAGTGTGAATACATATTTTTAGAGCTATTAAAAGATGCTGAGAAAGTAAGTGTCTATAGATAAGATCCCCAATGTAGCAAGAGAGAGGAAGAAGTGCCCAACAGAGAAAGACAGCTCAGGAGACTTTTACATGAAAAATATCTCAATCTAGTTAACAGAAAAACAGCCCATATGGGTTTTCTATAACCTGCTAAAATCTGTGATTCTTTAAAAACCTCTCTTAAATGGCAACTTACCATAAATACAACATTCGTAATTGAACCAACTTCACTCGTGAGCAGGCGCCTCGCAAATACAGCCTGCTCCACTATCTCAGCCGCAGTTAGATGTCTCGTCAAACCCATCCTGTAGATTAGAAAGAAGTATAAGACCATGCAGCTTGGGGTTAACGAAACTCGAGAGAAAAAGAAATGGATATGAAAGCTTACCTGCCAGTAAAGCAGAACTGACAGTTCATGGCACAACCCACTTGACTTGAAACACAGACAGTGTTACGGCCAGTTTCACAAGGTATAACAACGGTCTCTATTACCAAACCATCTTCCAACTTAAACAAAATCTGCAACCTCCTGTGAGGTTCACAATCAATGAGAATATTCTCAAGAATTGAAAATAGCTACTACCTACTACCCAGACAAGCTACACAAGCCAAGAATCTATATCGACGAAAAAAGACAAAAACATAATTGAGCAATACAACAGAAAAAGAAAAGGAGAATGACTATGTCTACCTTTTTAGTTCCGTCGGACGCTGTGAGAATTTCTTTCAAAGATAATGCCTTAAACTCAGCATTTTCGCTCAACATGTTCTTAAAATCTTTGTTCAGACCTAAAATAAGTTAAAAGAATTCACGAACTTTAACAAGTCACAGCAATTTGTTTACGAACAATACTGAATAAGCAACAGTAGATATAAAAAGACGCAAGAAAGAACATAAACCTTCCAACTCATTGCTCTGATGCGCCCAAATATTGTCCCCATATAAGCGTTTCCACAGCATTAAAGCTTGGCCAGGCCTAAACCCATGTGATTGAACCCATTTCTGCCAAAAACCCATATCCTCAAAATTAGAGTTATGTCTCATTTCTCAATTTCCAGACAATTATATAATTTTTCACCTCAGTACATGAGTACCTCAAGTTCAGAGTATCGCATCCCTTTAAGAAGAAGCTTGGAGCCTTTGTTTGGAAGTGGAGGCATGTAAACTCCTTGTGCAGAGTCAAAATCGGGGTCGAAGGGAGGAAGAGGGTAGTCCGGTGGAGAAGGAGCGGTGGCGGTCGAAAGCGAACGACGGTGGCGGGAGAGAAGGTGAGTGAGGTTAGGTTGTCGTTTTGGGAAAATATGAGACGTGGGTTCTCTGAAGGCCGGGAAAGAGAAGGACGAGGCAATGGGAGGGGTGGCTGAGAGCAGAGAGTTGGGTCTCAACCGGATGCGTCTCATCCACATACACCCCATCTCCATGGCAATCTTGTTACCGCGGAAGCTTTCTCTCTGATTTTTCGGCCTCACGATAGGGTTTTAACTTCTAAGGATTACTGATCTATTGGCCCAAAACCATTAGAGAATCTTTATAAAAAAAGTGGAAGTGTTAAATGTACTAAATTTTACTTATTGTTTTTGCCGGCTGGACAGTGGATTCCGGTCAGTTTAATATTTTAAAAATATAATAAATTATAATAAAATTTATGTGGTATGTAGTAGGATTTGAGAGTGCAAAAAGAATAATTCTAGCATTTTTTTTAATAAAAAACTGTGTGATAATGCTAAATTTAGCTAGATATGTCGAATCAAATTTAACATGTATTTTTTTTTTCCTTTTTTTTAGAGAAGTATTTTTGAAAAAATAAAATTGTGTTAATGCATATATTCTAAAAAAAAATATTTTATATTTTAAACATTACTTTATATATAAAAATATATTTTTTCTACTACATAGTCTTATTATTTTACCCCTTAAGTATATATCATAAAAATTAACTTCATATACTTATTTAGAATTACTCATATTCTATATAAATATAGAAATTAATCAAAAAAAATTATAAATAACAAAATTTTCTCCTATTAATTGTAATTTAGTAAGGATAAACTTATAAATAAAATTTAATATATATATATATATATATTGAATTTTAATAATACTGTGAAACATATGAATATTTCATATTTAAAATAGTAGTAATGTGACTAAAATTTAGCATGTGTTATATTTTATGTTATATTTGGTGCAATAAATAGTACATGCTAAAAATTATACTAAATATAGTACTTTATTAGAGAGCTACTTTTCTCCCAAATGCTAAAATTTAGCATTAGCGTGATATTTAGCATGTTTATTGGAGATATTCTTAAGAAATTATTATTTTGGTCTACAAATTCTATATCTTTTCATTTTAATCCTTAAATTACTAGAAATTTCATACTGGTCTTTGCTTATTTGGGATAAAATCACTTTTCTTTTTTGTATTTTGACATTTTGTTCAATTTGTACCTTATATTTTTCATTATTATTAATATTGACCGTTGGATTTAATATTTGTTACAAATTTAAATCCTGATATCAATTTAGGGCAATTAATTTACAAGGATAATTCAATAAACTTATTTTCAGATAACATTTTATGTGATTTATTTTCATTTTTTAAACGATAACTTGATAAATTAATTACTCTAAATTATGTTATAATATAAATTTACAGGAGGGACTACAAATAGAACCTTCTATTTTAGTCTTACGTGAGACTTCTTCTTCTCATGTATTGGATTAGTATCCAACAGCTCAGATATTTTATTTGACAAAAACTCATTATATACTTTCAACATCTTATTATTTTATCTCAGTTTAACATTTAACACCTATGTTTAGCACCTCATCATTTAACACTTAAGAATGCCACATATTTTTACTTAAAACAATTAATACCAACGAGTTTAGTATCCTTCGTATCTGTTACATTTAAAAATATGAAAAAAAAAAAAGAAAGAATTTTTTTTTATTGAGTGTTGAATGTGAGTGGTCTCAATGGTGCGCTAAAAGTGGAGGTGTTTTCCCACGTTTATTTATTTATTTATTTTTTTAAGTTTGGAAATATCTATCCTCTCACACACAAAATCCTGATTTTTCTCTTCCCTTACTAGATTGTCATGGAAACATCTGTTACATTTAGAAAAATGAAAAAAAAAAAGGAAAAAGAAAGAATTTTTTGAACGTGTTGAATGTAAGTGGTTGCACTAAAAGTGGAGGTGTTTGTCACATTGAAAAAAAATAATAAAATTAGTTTTTGTTTTAGAATTTGGAAATATCTATCCTATCACAAAATCTTGATTTTTCTTTTCCCTTGCTGGGTTACGAAGAAAACATCTTATTTTTCTCTATTTCAAAGTGAGAATGTAGTGATTGTTCGTTTTACGTTTTTATCTTTAAGTGTTAAATAAGGTTCTAGAAATAGAAAATCATTTCGCATAAATTTTAATAAGTGTTGAATCTTTAACACAATCCATATACTTGGAATCTATCCAAAATAGAATTGACTAACCTAACCGTATCTAGGGAAAATTCACTTTAGGGCGACTATTCCCTAGATACACACGTACTAATATTTCAAAAAAAAAAAAAGAATCAATTTAAAAAAAGACCTAAAGTTAGGGATTTATCAATAGGTAATGTTGCTCCAATACCCAACCAAAGGGCTACTGACTCACGAAAGACATTAAATATTAAACTGGGATAAAATGTTGGATATTAATCCAATAGTTAAGAAAAAAGATCTCACATACGACTAAAATAGAAGGTCTTATTGTAGCTTATTCTTAAATTTGTAACATATTTTAAATTTAAAGGTCAATATTGATAATAATCAAAATATAAAATACATATTGAATAAAATTTCAAAATACAATATATTTGTGACATTATACCTTACTATTTTGTGCATTTTTGGTAGTATAGTTGAAAGTTGAGAATAATGATAGATATAAGTGAGAGTACAAAAATTATGGTAATCGCCTGATTAGTAACCACATTTTCTCTTGACAATTATATATAAATAACACGTGCATATTAGACTATAGACCAATAAAGTCATTAACATGGTTTTTCTGTCAAGGGAATCATTAACATGTTTTTGATAGAAGCCACCGTTCATAAATTTTAGTACAAACATATTTTTATTGTAATGGTATTTTATGTTGAAAAAATAATCGTGGTTCTAACAAAAGGATATGGTATCTAACCACTTTCATTTTGCAAATTTTCATTTGCGAGGGTTACAGTGCCAAATTACCAAGTTGAGGTGGTTAAATCATTACAAAGATTAGCTGACAGGGTGAAAAGAGATTACTATTACAGCATGACATAATACAAGATTGGCTAAAAGACTTGTAGCTCCATGTATAAAGAACCTTTTTTAACTGAATATTGAGGACACTGACTGACTATTCATGGAGAACTTGGTCTTATGTTTTTGGAAGAGTAAAACAGTTGAGCTTCTAACCACCAGTTTATGATTTGACTGAAACTGTGAAACAAATTCCACGAAGGGAGTAAGCTAAAATACATCATAGCCTAATTGAGCATGTAAAAATCCATTACGGTTCAGAAGAAAATGAAAGAAAGCGAGAGAGCCGTCCCCGACAGATTGTCTGTCACCAGTACGAGCAGGTTCAGGACCACGAACAAAAGAAGAAAAAATTTTCAAGGCGCAAAATATAAACTGGAACTTCTAACTTCTCAGAGTATACAAAAATATGGAAAGCATAGAAGCCTATAAAAAATTCTATTACGAGTACAATTCTCACTGGAGTTCGATGGCCAAGAGACCATTGTTGGTTTGGCAGTGGGCCATTAAAGATTGTTTGGCAATGTTATAATGTCTGCCTTCCGACCCAATTTTGGACCTCTTCCTGAGAGTCTCGGAAGAATTCATCAACTGATACAAGCAGCATGCCATATTGAGCAGAGATAAAGAGCAACTAGTCCCTGCATGAACAAAATATATTATAACCAATTCACTATGGAAAAAGTGACTACATTTTTTACTGAGATTGTCTAACTGATAATAAGAGTGAAGATTTTTTTGAGTATTGCTAGTGACACCAATATCTTATACCAAAAACTTACAGTCCATGATGTGATATTCATTTCAACTATTTTTCTTTTGAAAATTGGACCACACCGTTTAAAGTTATATGGCTAAAATTAATGTTACATCATTGATGTAAGTTTTTTGTGCAAGATTTTGGTGTCCCAATCTTCTCTTTTTTTTTTGTTCTTCTAAATTTCATGTCATGTATTCCCAAAAAAAAATAAACTCCACTAACATCAATGGCCTCGAAAGTGCGAAACAAACAGAAGAAATTAAAACCCGTCAATGTGGTCGAACATTGATCACGTGTAGATGGATACAATACATTGAGTATTGTGGATTAGGAATCGATCCAATGATCACATCTTGAGGGATACAATAGAATAAATTTTGATTAACTGACATTTCTTGTGGCCATAAGATAAATCAAATAGGCTGGAAAAACTTGACGGGCAGAACATTGCAATGTTCTGATAACTTACTACAACCACTACCATGGCCCCTGGACTCGAACCTTAAAACTACATTGAAGAATAGAGCCATAATCCAAGTGGTGCCTTAGACAAGAAGAGCTAATTGCTAATCTAGCATATAATAAAATCCTACACCTTTGGCTTGGAAGAAAAGGTTTGAGAGAAAGAACAACAGCCGTTAGACAAAAGAAACTGGATTTGATGTCACAATTCTAAGTTTATTATCTAAAAATCGAAAGTAAGAAAAACAAAGTAGCATACTTGGCCATATCATGTACTAGATATCAAGATATGGCGTCTCACAGGTTGCCAGCAAGGATTAATGCAATTAATTTAGCATTTAGCAAAGGAAATCACCAACATACTATTACGTATATCAGCAAACCATAAAATGCATATGCCGATGTTAAAATAAGCGATAGTGTCAAAGCAGGATTTTACTTACCAGTATTTGATCAATCCATCCCAACCACATGTTGCCACTTTACTTTGCTCCAAAGGGTGCCACTCAGCCCCAATGCACACACCCTCATGACACTTGAGAGTTCTAAATACTTTGCAAGTCTTCCAGTCCCAGAACCAGCATTTACCCTCACCATCTCCCGACATAACAAAACGTCCATCTGGTGAGAAATTGACTTGGCAGGCGTACCCAGCGACAACGTGCCCGGCAAACCTCTTCTTCTTATTAAGCTGGAACTTTTCCCTAGTGCTATATATAAGAATCTGATTGTCCATACTCTGCGCAGCAAGCCAATTTGAATTGGGGTGAAGCGAAATCGATGGCATAGAGTGCATGTGAGGCTCACTAATATACTTAATAACTACAGGTATCCCAAACTCCCAAACACGAAGAGACTTGTCATCACTGGAAGTAACAAACCTCCGATTATTATCAACAAATGTAATGGTGTTCACAGCTCCTAAATGCTGATCATACTCTTGTGTAATCTGTCCAGTATTCATATCCCACTGAACAATCTTCTTATCACTCATCCCAGCTAACAAGATATTCTGTTTATCTTCATCCGGATTAAGCTTAACCACATAAGGAACCTTCCCAGTCGAAAATGTGGATATTACTTGCCCAGTTTCCGTATCCCAGTACTTAATATTCTTATCATACCCAGCAGACAAAAACTTAGTCCCATCATTACAGAAACAAATGTCACGAACAGCTTTCGAATGACCCATATAAGTTCTCATACATTTACCAGTATTAAAAACATCCCAAATTTTTACCTTAGTATCCATCCCAGCTGACAGAATCAAGTGCCCATATTTGGGGAAGAATCGAATAGCCGAAACACCCTTTGTATGTCCACTCCATGTATGAACCAACCTCTTCGGTATATAACAATGGTCATCTGTAGCCTTGGCATCCTTCGGAGGTGCAATCCAAGACCTGCCCTGATAATCCCTCACTTCCTTTCCATGGAATGCAGTCTTATCAGCAACAACCTCTCCTTTCTCGCCACCGCCTCGCTCCTCTCCTTTCTTCTTGGCATACTCTTCCGCATACTTCTTCTGCTCTTCCGTCAACTCAGTTTGAATACCCTCCTTCTTACCAGCCCAAGGACTCCTCCTATTCTTCATCAACCACGCATCCGTCGAAGGGTTTTCGACTTCGCTCTTATCGACATCGTCATTCGCATCCTCATCCTCCGCCGACTCCTTCTTCTTCTCCATCTTCCTCCTCTTCTGCTCATGCTGCGGAATGTTATACACCGAAATCGCATCATTCTTCTGGAGAGTATCAAAATCCCCAACGTAATTGTACCCAGCAGAGGCAGAAGGGTCAGCAGCGTAGCCATACTTGTGGAAAGTATTGTACTGCTCGTCAAACACAAAGGGCTCAATCGAAGCGTCCTCGACGAAACCCAGCTTGTGATTTCGCATACCTTGGGCGATACCGTCTTTGGCGTAAGGGTGAGAAGGTCCATAGATGGGAGCCCAGAGCTGGTCGTAGGTGGGGTTGAAGGCCACGGCGTGTTGAGTGGGATCGATGGGTCTGGAGAGCGCCTTCTGGTCCTTGGCGACAGTCAGAGCAAGCATGGTGTCGTCGACCATGGGGGCGGCGGACTTGGAGGTGAGGAGGCGAGGTGGCGATGCGTCTGGCGACGATGGAGTCGAGCTAGGGTTTCGATTTGAGTCCTCCGGCTCGTCCAATTCGTCGTCGTTTTGGTCCTTGTAGGCTTGGAGGAGATCCATGGTGAATAGAGAGTTTAGGCGAAAGAGATGAGAGGGAAGTAATCAGATAAATTTAGGGTTTTTGAGTTTCAAAATTTGGGGCTGATTGATCTGCAACTGCTAATTTTCGGGTTTATGGGTTTTAGACTTTGGAAGTGTCCTGTCGCCGGTGCGCGGGGTAGATCATTTTTAAGGTCACGTTTGGTTCGTAGAACGGGAATAGGGTCATATGGATTTAATAAAGACCAAAAACTATCATGTGTTTGCCACGTAGATTCTAATATAAATTTTAATATTATTAAAATATTAAATATTTTAACATATCAAGTACAAGTAATGCATAAGATTTCACCAGTTTTAGAAGCACAAAATTATTTATATTTTTAGGGGACAAAATGTATTATCTTAGTTTTGTCAAAGTATAATGGATAGTTTGACATTTCAAAAAAATAAAATGGATATTTTGATAATTTTACAATAAAATTTTTGGCTATTGGAGTATCTTACTTGTTGTTGGCCTGAGATGTTGGCCTAAATATACAATTTTATTGGCAGTTCATACTTCTAACAGTGACTCATTTTTCAATTTAAAGTAGCGAATTACTATTGAATGTGGTTAAATTATTTTTCTTTGACTTTTAATTACTAACTTAGCCATGATCATGAATATTGTTAAGCTATTCAAGCAGTATATAATTTAACTAGATTAGCTTTAAGAATAGAAAAGAACTAGTTTAATTGGATGACTAGTTGGATAAATATCCTCTTTCAATTAAGCATTATAAAGGACATTTTTTTATTATTTATAATAGCATAATTCTATTTTATATATATATATATTTAAAATGGTCATTTTGCTAAAAGTCCCATCAATATTTTATTAGCTATTTGAAATGAATGATAATTCATAATTACCTTAACTAAGAGAATGAAATTGTCACTATTCTTTTGGGAAAAATCATTTAGTAAGGTTTTATGACACAAATGGTCCTACACTATCCAATTTATGATAATTTGGTCCTCAAAGTTCTAATTATGACAATTAAGACCTTTAAATTTTTAATTTGAAGCAATTTAGTCCATAAATGATCTAAATCACAACGTATCGTTAAATTTATGATAAAAAATACATATGAAGAATATATTGTAGCATCTGAAAGTTTATTTTTATTTTAAAATAAAATGAACAAAAGAATTTAGAGAGAAAGAAATATGTGTTATTTGCATTTTTTAGGATTCTTAGAACTATATTTTTAGATGAGATATTTATGTGACTGTTTATTTTTATTTTTTGCTTAAAATTCTCAAATTACCTCTCAAATACACTTTACATTCTACCAAGTGCTTCTCATGTGTAATTTTTCGTCAAATTTTTAACAGTGGGTTATAATTTGGATAGACTAGAAACAAAATTACTTCAAATTAAAAAATTCAATGGCTTAATTACTACAATTAGAACTTTGAGGATCAAATTTGTACAAGTTGGTGTATGTGTCATTAATCCTTTAAATAACATATTTAAATAAAATATTCATTTTTCTAAAACTCTATATTGCCCTTTATTTAAAACTCTATATGACATTGTTGGTCCTTAAACAATTAAAAGTTTTTTTATTATTTATTTTTATTTTTATTTTTTTAGTTCTTTTTGTTTTATATATATATATATATATATATATATATATATATATATATTCTTAACAGAATTAACACATAAGTCACATTTGTTGTTTTGTTATACTTATTTCATATCCAGAAGCATATTATAGTACTATAAAATGATTAAAATTAGTTTAAAAACGATTGATTGAACAAAAATTAGTTGCACATTAGACAAGAATATAATACAAAACTGTCTAAAATGTATTATTTTGTCGAAATCACTAATACAGAATTATAAATGTAACTCATATGCTCATTCTGTTAAGAATCAAATAATATATATAGCAAAAATGATTAAAAATAAAACATCCTTTAATAATTTAAGGACCAATATGATGCAATCTAAAGTTTATGAATCAAAGTGGGACTTTTTCTTAACTCATGAACTAATAAAATCATTTATTCTAAAAAGGGAAAAAATAAGTAATCCAATCCAACAGATAGTAGAAGCAACAAAAATAAAAAGCCAATGTTTTTTCAAAAGTACGTTATACTTATTTCATATCCAGAAGCATATTATAGTACTATAAAATGATTAAAATCAGTTTAAAAATGATTGATTGAACAAAAATTAATTGCACATTAGACAAGAATACAATACAAAACTGTCTAAAATGTTTTTTTTGTCGAAATCACTAATACATAATTATAAATGTAACTCATATGCTCATTCTGTTAAGAATCAAAGAATATGTATAACAAAAATGATTAAAAATGAAACATCCTTTAATAATTTAAGGACTAATATGATGTAATCTAAAGTTTATGAATCAAAGTGGAACTTTTTCTTAATTCATGAACTAATAAAGTTATTTATTCTAAAAAGGAAAAAAAAAAAAAAGTAATCCAATCCAACAAATAGTAGAAGCAACAAAAAAAAAAAAACCAATGTCCTTCCAAAAAAAAAAAAAAGGCGGTTCAAATTAACCTAAAAAGACATAAAGGAAATTTGGTCGGTTTATGCATGGTTGACAAAGTCGCCGGGGGCAAAAAAATAATAATAACAAAAACGAATGAACCTACAAAAAGTATGAAATATTATAATTGTATTATATATTTGTAATAAATATTATATTTTTTAGATAACTTGATATTTAGTATTATTCCTCGTGAGAAAATATTTTCAGTGTGAATAATAAACATACCTAAAGAAAAACTGAATAATTGAGACCAAAATGATATTTGATAATGCTGGATTTTGTTTATTATCATAAGAATAGAAATAGGATTATCCTTTCCTCATACTGATTTAGTGAGAATGAGAAATCATATGTTCTATTTTTTTTATAATAAAAAATAAGTGTCAAAGGTGATACTGTCACTCAGTGATGGAGCTAGAAAATTTGTTCAACGAAGGCAAAATTTAATGTTAAATTTAATTTTTTTCCCTCTTTTCTACTATTTATATTTTATTTTTCTTCAAATTAACTTGTAATTGAGTAATATAATTTAGGGTAATATAAAAATGAATAAGACACTGTAACTCTCCAAGTTCCACATCGGGTATACTCTGGAAAGATCATGGGTATTCAAGTGGTGATTTATGAGCCTAAAAGTACCTTCAAACTAGTACTTTTGGGTGAGGCCTAGTGATGTTACATTTGGTATCAGAATCGACCTAGTCTATACTTATGTGGGCTATTGAATATAAATTAACTATTTAATAACAATAGAAGTCAAGTTTCAAAATAATAAAATTCAAAAAGACAAATAAACAGCATTATTGAATTTTTTTTTTATGAAATATGATGTTATTAAAATTTAGGGGGGAAAATGAAGATCTAATTGAATACATTTATAAATACTAGGATAAAAATGAAAATTTCAAAAATTGAGGCGTGTGCGCCCCTGGGCCTAAAGTGGCTCCTTCTATGCTGTCAGTCCCCTTAGGCCCAAAGTGACAGAATGGAGACTCGGACCGTAGATCTCAACCTCAGTCGGAGCCCACGGAGTGAGTCGCAACCACTCCGAGTCTCAGACCAACACTCTTGGGTGAACGTTGTAATTAAACCTAAATCGTATGCGTGAAATGACATTTCGGTTTGAATTACACGTTGTTTACTGCGTAAAGCACTAAAATTTCCCGACTAAGCCCTTCAACAGATAAACGACATGTCGTATACCTAAATGTTACTGCCATTAAGCAGTGGTTAAATGACGGTTCTTTCTGTATAAGTTCGTTCTTATGGACGTGCAATTTTCCGTGTACAGTTTGCCGTCCTTAAGAAATACAACGACACGTCGTTTGGGTCCTGACATACCATCCCCTCTTCTGAAAACGAACGAATTTGTAGTTCATCCTAATAAACCGAGTTGATTTCAGCTACTAAGCAAAACAAATAAACTAATCTATATTATCTTCGTGTATTAAATCAGGACGGACATGAAACCAAGAATACAGCCATTCCAGCATAGTTGAGCAAGCCAGCAATCCGTAACTTGTTACAAATCATCAATCAACGTACATAATCTAATCTAAGTCTCTTACATTACATAGTAATAATAATGGCTTTCAGGGATTCTTCATCTTGATCCTCAGCTTCCGAGCTATTTGTCCTGCTTTGGGATGCACCGGCCTCTTACTACTATCGCTTTGTTCAACCTCAACCCAATTAATAACCTTTAGTATAAGAGACTGAGGAACTTTCCTAGCTTCCCCATCTGCTGTGCCTTTCTGTTTTTTCATGCCAGTTTCCAAAGCTTTCTCTAAGAAATCCATAAACCAGTTCCCAGATTCTGTCTCAATCTGCTTACCCAATTTGATTGAATTGCTTAAGCCACAAGTACCCGGTTTGCTGTTCTCATCATTCTCACCAATAGTTTCCAAGGCAAGTTTTCCAAGTGGGGTGGAAGGTGTTCTTCTCTCTGAGGAAGCTTTTTTGATAGTACTCGATCTCAGAAGCTTGCCATTGTTGGATGCTTTCTCCTCACATCTCTCAGGAATTGCTGCAACTGATTTGTACAATGCTGACCGTTGTTTTGACACGCTTAACTCCATGTTGTTCGCAGAATTGTGTGCGATTTCGTGTAGAACGGAAGGGTCTTCTTCCTTGTCTTTGCGTTTGACACCACCAACTAGGTTTTGAGCCATTTCGGTTGTTGAAGTAGCTGCTTGAATTGACACCATTTCAGCCACTGCTTGAACAATTTGGTGATGGAATTCGAGAAACTTATCAAAACAAGCAGATGGGTTCTCTGCTTTTGCGGTTTTGCTCAAGTTAGAGAACGTCCTACAGGTTATCACATTGTTGCATTAGTCATTTTCTAGTCAGAAAACATATACTACCAGAAAAAAAAAATTCAACAAAAGAGTGGGACTATACTTAAGAGATCGGACTAAGGTCTCAGTGGCTGAAGCATCTCTTAGCGCTTGAAGGGCAATCTTCTGAGCCGTTTCTCGCTGCTGAACAGCTTCCTATAAAAACACAATAAGAAACCAAAAAAGGGTAAACGAAATTGGCAAAGGTCAATAGTTTAAAGTCAAGACTTTGGAACCTATGATTCACCTTGCCCAAAATGCTAAGTTTTCCTGGCAAGTTAATGGATAGGCCAGTGATGTTATTCTCAGGTGAAATATTATTAACATGCTGAAACTGTGGCTGAGTAGACTCTTTCGTGTTGGATGAAGAGTTTTGGGTTTCTCCAGCCATGTTGAGGGAAGTTGCTACTCTTGTATTCCGCAGTCTTGGTGGTGGAGTTGAGCTCTTCTTTTCCTACGACAACAAATGAGTATCAGAACAAAGAGAACAGATATAACAAGTATAAATTGGGTTCTGAACAAAAGAGGAAAAGTCCATATATATATATATATGTATATTGGCTAAGGGGAAAAATGTACCTACAGCTGAGTTGAAGGGACTAGTTGGGATTCCTGGCTCTCTTTCGCAGACGCTCCTGCTTCTTGGGAATTTCACAGCAGAAGAGGGAACAGCACAGCTTTTCCTTAGTAATGCAGGACTTCCCCCTTTTGAATCCACCATCTTTGCCAAAAGTCCTCCACCAAATGAGCACCGAATAGCGGCGGCGCCGGCGCTCCCATCCTTTACGGTTCTTCCTCGGATCATCGGCGACATTGGGAGACTTCTCGCCGGCAGGTCCTTCACCGGCGTACACTGATCAAAATCTAAAGGAACCGGCTTAAGAACCATCGGTGACGAAACCCCGTCGTCTCCGCCATTTTTCCCTGTTCCCCAAGAACCCCTTCTTGGAGCTGAGGCCTTTGAATTGGACTTCTGCTCCCCTCTCTCTCCTTTCTCTCTAAGACCCATCAACGGTTCTGGAGTTCCCACCAATGGGTGACGACCGGGGAGTGGCTTCGCGCCTTTAACAATGGGGACCGGAGAGCCGGGCTCCAATCGGTCGACATAGATGAACTGTCCAAGCTGCATTTTGTTGCTGAGAACAAAATCATCTTGTTCAGAGGGAAGACTGACATAAATTGAGTGTGAGGAATCCGAGACCTTAATGAAAAAGCCATGCTTTGGCCAGAGATTCTTCTCGTCGAGGTCCGCCGGGACGATATCGGTCACCTGCAAAAGCGAGCTCCGGTGCTCGCTTGTGGCCTTCGTCCCTGTGTTCATTCCATTGAGGAGCTTCAATAGAATTCCGGGGGCCAAAGCCGCCATGCCTTAAAGAAAAAATGGTTCAAGAACTGCCTAAAAAGGAGGATTAAAGCAGAGGAAAACCCGAAACCAATATCGAGGATTTGATCAAGATTTGAGGGAATCAGGATTCATGCCGAACTCGGGTACTTAATTAAGTGGGTTTCTTAAAGTTTTCATGGTTAGGGACGAAGGAGGAGGAGGATGAGGGTAGAGCCGGGTTCTTTGCCAAGTGGACGTTGGCAACGGTCATTGCTAGGTAGAGACGAGAGAGCCAAAGGGCTTCTTTATTTAAAATTTAGAATTTTTCGAACGTTGCGGCAACGGTCATATTTTTTGATGGTGCGTCTTGTCGTAATGATTTTGAATTACAATGCAAATATGTCTATTCTACCGGTTGGCTCGTATGCTATGCTATTTACTTCCTACTTTGCCTTGTGATTTAATTTATCAAAAGAATTGACGTCCCACAGTATTACCTTTGGTGTGGATTGCTTTTGTTTGAATCGGTAAATTTTGCCTAAAAATTTCACTTTCGTGGGAACAAAAAAAAAAAAAAAATTGTACAGAGACTGGGCTTAGGAGAAAGTGTTGTTAACTTGGTTAATCAAAGCTAGAAAGATAATCAAAATTTTACTCCTCTTTTTAAGTGAAAGGGGCAACCCCTGTATTTTAAGGCTTTAGCTCATCTTTGGGGAACCACTTTTCCTTTTGTGGCTTTTCCCCCTCTCTTAAGAGTCATACGACATAAATTTAGAAGATGATCATTAATAAAGTGCTTCATAAAGAAAAGAATAAAGAAAGAATATACCAGTTGACTGTGTTTGGTTTAGCTAAAGGAGAGGAAGAAGAAATCATCTTGAATATGAAGATACTTGTACTGATGATTCTCATATAAGTTATAACAACATATATATGAGGAGTACATCATAACATTTTTGTTAAAAAAAAATTAAAATTCAGTATTAACTGTTAAATTTCAATCTAATGGATAAAAAATAAATGATGTTATTTAATTCTTATTACGATTCGTTCCAAAACAATTAGTTGTAAAAATAGACTGAAGTCTAATGGAATAAGGAATTAAAAAAGAAAAAAATTACTTACTGTACTATCATCTATATATGTATATGTAATATGTAGTAGACATTATCTCAAATTGCTTACACCACTCAAACAAACACCTAACATTGATGAAATAAGACTGGAAAGGAAACTGCTGAAATTTCTCAGAATTTCGCAAGGGTTATGCAAAACCAAATCTAATTATCACTGAAAAGGAAACTAGCGTCTACATAAATGATAATAAATGGTACTAGCAAGTTAGAAGATTTTAAAGTTAGAGAACAAAAGTGGGCCAACCCCTTTTGGCTTGCCAATTTGAACTTTGAAGACAATCTCTTAGATTTAAAAAGGGAACAGTTCTCATCATAGTACATAAAAATCAAATTTATCTCTTAAATTTAAATAGAGAACATTACTCATCATGGTACACAAAAATCAAATTTATTCTCTTTCGTTAACATGCTCTATATAAGTGTTCAAAAATGGACCGATTTTATTTGTATCGATAATGAAATAAAGCTCATTGCAGGCTTATCCAATGTTGAATTGATCCTTTTCCGAAATTCTCAAAGAATGAGGACATGTAGAAACCAGGTCACCGTCACACACCAGTGTCAAAAAACTTGAAGAACAATGCAACGACTTATCACTATTCTGAAGTTACAACAACCTCAAATGCAATTAGAAACATGCGAAGAAAACAAAAATCGGCCAGTGATGAAAATCTGGTGTTACCTAGACCATAAGATTGGTCATGTTATGTTATAGTGGCGTAGCGAATCCTGCAGAAAAACACAATTTTAAATGTAAAAATTCAGAAGTACGATGGAGATGTAAAAAGAGATATAACAAGCGCTCTTGAGGGACATGACAGCTTTTCCAACGTTCTTTTTTGAGCCATGACACAGAAGCATTCATTTTCCAAAATCTTATGTCTAGTTCTATAGCAAAAAACAACAGATAAGATATACAACCATTCCCTTCATCCAAAAATATCATTCGGGCAATTAATATAGTCTGTATCTTACCACAAAACTAATAGTCCACCACATTTTAAACGATCACCTCTCATTCCCAGTCGTAAACCCCTATTGGTAACATAACCATCACTAAGTTATAGATGCACCGCCTAACCTCCTTCAAGTCCAGTAAGCATCCAAATCAGAAATATACAGGTTCAACTCTAATCTTACCCCCTCAAAAGTTCTGTAAGAAATAAATCAATATATCTTAAATCCCTGATTCCTTGTGTGAGAACTCCAAAACAGCCTCATACAATACATTAGCTACTTCGGAGCTCAAAACAGCCTCCTCTTCTTCAGCCAATGCTTTTTTCTTTTTGACTAGAAAAGGCCAAATTGTGATAATATCTGAAATTTACAACAGGGAACAAGATGTCCCCGTCAATAAACTACCACGAAAAAAAAAAAACCCATAGAAAATCAGTAAATATTACGCTTCTAAATTCTTTTACATTAACTAACGACCAAGCCACCCTAAACTTTACCCTCTTCTTCAGTCAAATCTGTTGCATAATCAAAAATTTTCCAAAGAAGAACATCACATTGAAAAGATGCAGAAAAGGCAGGTTTCATAGATTCTTGAAATGACAACAAAGTCGCCTCGCCATATTGACGACAATGAATGAAAAAGATAACAAAAGGAAACTAAAATTTCAGAGTTACCTTCTGATAGACAACCCCAATTGACATTGTGCAATGACAGCAAAGACGTGAACAAAGCTGAGGCAGTAGCACTATGCAATGGCATCAAAGACTGCAAGCTGGCCAACTCTACCGGAAGCCTACAAGTACCCAAAATAAAAACAGAACCATGACCCTTTATTCAACAACAAGAGTAAAACATATCCAACAAATTGATAAAAGACATCAAAGAAAAGATTATCTCCAAAATTTGAAACCAAATCATATAAAAGTAACAAGACATATAATGCCAGAACTCCTGATAAGCTTAAACCCTTTGGCTTTAAACTAAATTCTGGACCAAGCTTACAGCTTTTAATCAGTATCGAAAACAAAAACAAGGAAAGCTACCCAAAAAAAAAACAACAACTAAAAAAAGAACAGAAGGATGGTCAAGTAAGTCCATTTAAGCTAGAAATGACAAGAAAAAAAACCCAAAAATTAAAATAAAAAATAACAAAGCTTACCTTGAAGAATTGAGTTTCTGAAAAGAGAATCGAGAAGCAGAGTTGGGCTTGGAAGCGGCGAGTCCACTCAATTTAGAAGCTTTGGAAGCGAAAGCTGAAGCAGAAGGTGAAGAAGTCCAAAGGGTTTTGGCAGAGGCCGAAGACACTCGTAGGGTTTGCCTCACACAGTTAGCCGCCATTGTTTTTCCCTCCCTTTCCCTCTCAGTCGCAGGGAATGGGATCGTCCTTTCACCCGGCAGAGAAAGGGTTCTCTATGGGCTGGATCTATCAAGATGTGGATCAAACTCCATACTTTCCTTTTTGTTGGATTGGACTGAACTGGACCTGAACTGGACTGATTCCAATTTGGGCCACATGAGGCTCTTGCTGGGCCTTTGGGGTCGGCGGTTTGAGAAAAAGATATGGATAGGACTAAATTGGGTCAAATAATGTCGTTTTTAAGGCTACCTTTTTCAATAAGTTTTTTTAGAACTGAAAGACATACATGGTATGAAATACGGTAATGTTCCTTTTTTTAACCTAGCCATTTTCTGACATGACATCACCAGGTTTGACATGCAGTATATACTTTCCCATAAAACCTATAAGTCTCCATTTTCTTTTCTTTCTCTCTCCATTTCACCGTTTTCTCTCATTTCTCTCTGAAATTGGAAGAAAAAACCTTATAAAATCAAATTCAAAAACCACCCAAAAGCCACCTAAATTTAAACTCGAAAATCTCATTCCCATTTTCGTTAATAAGCTTTTTTCTTTTCTTCAACGAATCCAAAAAATCTGACAATGGCGAAAACCCGTCGAAATCGAAGCTAAGAAGTCTCTTCAAAAACTGTAGGCACATGTCAGTTGGAAAGAAGATGAAGTCCCCATCTAAGTCTCTGGCAAAGACTCTAGTGCCAAAACCCACTATCCCTAATCAAATCTAGCCGATTTCAAAGGCAAAAGTGCGGTAAAAGCTACGTATGAGGAAACAAAGGTTGGTTTTTTATATTTCTGCAAAAATCCTTGTTTTTTTTGACATTGCATGTTAGGAAAAAAAAACTATCTTGACATCATCAAATGGACTGAATATTTCAGAGGTCGAATGTTGTGATGGGGTCAAGAATATTCTGATCTGAGGTTAAAAAATTCTTGACTCGGGTCAAGTTTCTCTTGATCTAGGTCCAAAAGTTATGGACTTGAGCTAAGTGTTTCTTAGCTCTAGTCAAGATTTTATTTACTCGAGTTAAGATCTTCTTAGCTATGACTTGAGCTATGTGTTTCTTGGCCCTAGTCAAAATTTTCTTGACTCTTGTCAAGTGCTTCTTGGCCTCACGTTACGAGTTCTATGACCTCCCCATCAAGAAGCCCTTGATTATTAAGTCAAAAGGTACTTGACCTTCTATTTATTTGAATTTCTCTAGTAGATGTTAAGAACTCTTGACATCTTAGGTCAAGTGCTCCTTGACCTTGGGCCAAGGTCTACTTGACCTTCACTTGATATTATTGTTTTGTTTTACTTAATATTTTGCTATTATTCAGCAGGGAATATGATATATTTGTCATCAAGTATGTTGAGTTCCTAATGTCTGACAAGCCAGTTGTATCATAAGCTTGCGTATGAGTCATATTATCATGGATTGCAGAATTATGAGGATTATACCGAAATTGATCGATAAGTGTGACTCAATTTAGGGATGCAAAGACAATGCTTTATTTTGATTGTTGTTCAGAATATTACTTCTTTTCTTTTTCTTTTTTTTTTTTAGCTTGTGGTTGATGTGGTTGGTCAATAATATTTAGTTTTTACTTATATTTTTTAGTATATCCAATGACTATAATTTTGCAAAAAGTCATCTGTTTAGTAGATGTTTTGATGAAATTCAATGCATTTGATAAAGATATATTTTAGGTCAAAAAAAAATTGACTCTACGTCAATGCTATCTTGACTCTAGGTCAAGAAAAACTTGACTCTGTGTCAGGTCTATCTAGACTCTAGATCAAGAATATCTTGACTTCAAGGCAAGTATTACTTGACCCATGGTCAATAACTTCTTAAATTGATAAGCATATAAAATTGTATTCACTTTTTAGATTAAGAAAATTAGGTCCCCATTTAAGAAATTCTTGACATGGGAGTTAATACAATCTTAGCCTAATTAATGAATTAGAAAACAAAATATAACAAACTTTTTGATCCCAGAGAAGAAAATCCGAACATAAGTTCAATAAGTTTCAATTTATAAATTTAAAAATACATCACATACAATATCGTGATCAAGTTTCATATAACACTTTATTATCCTCCCTGAAAATGTTATTGACTCCAAGTCGAGCATTTTTTTTCCCTTAAGTCAATATATTTTTGCTCTTAAGTCAAGAATATCTTGACCCCAAGTTAATAACTTTTTGACCAAAAATTAATAATTTCTTAATCTCAAGTTAGGAACTTCTTAACTCTAATTTATGGAAAGTTTGACTTCAAGTCAATAACTTCTTGACCCTAAAATAAGAACTAAGTCAAGAAATTTATCACTTATGGTTTCGAAGTTCTTGACCCCAAGTCAATGGCTTCTTGACCTTGTGTCAAGAATTTTTTTACCCTAAGTCAATAACTTCCTAACCTAAAGTCAAGAACATCCTGATCATAAGTAAAAAATAGTTTAAATTTTTGTATTAGCACTAATCTGATTGTTGGGATTTATTTCAAACTGTAATTTCATCAATTATCACAATTACATCTGAATTAAATGAACTTTGTACAAAAAGGTCTTATTGGTAAGAAGAGCAATTTCTATATCCACAAAATATCTCAAAAACCGTATCCTAAGATAGAATAATATCTTTTATGATATATAAGTTGATACATTTATTGAGTGAAAAAGAAATGACTTCAAAATGATAAAGTACTAGTTAATTTTTTTTGAATATAGTTTAAGATTAAATTGACTTCAAAGGTCGGTTTGACTAAAGATCAAGATGATTTTGATCTAAGGTCAATTTAGTCTTGACTATACGTCAACCAATGGGATTTACAAGATATTAAGAAGATTATGAATAAACCAAAACATGAAATTTTTAGCATATTATTACCCAGATGAGTAATATGGTCCTCATTCATTAAATCATTTTTAAACAAAACATATTTACTTACTGTCAAAATTTGAAAAACTCCTCACCTATCAATGCCAAACTTTTTTTCAACGAGTTTTTTTTTTAATTAAATAGTAAAAGGGCTATTAATAAATAGAGAAAGAGAGAAGTGGAAAGAAAGTGAGAGAGAGAGAGAGAACAAGAATAAAGAAGTTTTCATATTCCTTATGAGACTGAGAGATTAATCATATTCCTCACTTTCTTCATGAGAAACCAAGCTTTGGTTTTGGAGAGTGTTGTACGGTCTAAAAACCTATATGTTGGTCAATGCTAAAAAGGGAAAGTTAGTGACCAAGTTGAACGCGTCAAGTCGCATGAGAATTTTTCTGATTGAAGTACGACCTCCTCCGAATGAGTTAAGTGCGACCTCCTCCGAATTAGTTAAGTGCGATCAGTACGAAAAGAAAACTAGAACAAGCTTCATCAAATGGGTATTCTATAAAGAAAGGGAAACATATTTCTGAATAGAGATCAATCAATCATTCCATTTAAGTTATTATCCAATTATGATGTTACTCAAATTGTATTTTCTGATAACACACTTACCCATTTTCACAATTGAGAAATATTGAGTCACCTTCACCTATATAAGGGGAACTCAGTATTGCTATCAGGGACCTTTTGGCTACACTCTGTATCTCTCTCTCTGAACTCTCTGATCTTGAGACTTAACGAAACTCTTGTAAATTCCTCAGAAAATAATAAAGAACAGTGGATGTAAGCTCATCTTTTTTTGGGGCTGAACCACTATAAAATTCTTGTCCTTTTATTTGCTTTGATTTGATCAACCTTTTTCACACACACAAACCACATCTTGCAATTTTTTAAATTTATTGTTGACAAAACTTCATCAATAATTGGCGCTAGAAGGGGGGCTATTCCAGCAAAAAGTTTGTCAATTTCACTTCTTCAACAATGGCAAACACCAGAAATACTACCAGAAACACCGGAACTAGCCAAAACCAACCCCAAAGTACTGATGTTACACAGGTAGATCCTGCTCAGGATCAGCCTGCCGTGACCGCACTAGAAAATATTGTCCAGAGACAGGATCGCATGGAGGAGGCACTGTTGAACTTTCAGCAAATCACTAATCAGATTAATGATTCTCTATGACGACTTGCTGAGGGATAGATGGTGACTCCACCACAGCACGAACGTCCCAGAAAACGTCTTGCTCAACTACTTGAGAGAGGAATTTAGACCCTAGAGACAGGGAACCGCGACCAACACAGAGCCCAGCAGGAGCGTCATGGAGATCGCACCTCCAAGGGAAAAGGCAAGGTCGCAGACTTGCCTCTAGAATCTGGTACTGAGAGTTCGAGCACTGATCGTGGACAACTTTCTTAGAGAGCAACCGTCAATCGTGATTGTCTAAACAACGAGCAAAAATGTCGATCGAGCAGCATCTTTTAAAGGATTGGTAGGGAGTCGAGACAGAATCCTGCAGACTTAAGACAACACCTAGAACAACGATGTAGTCATGAGCGATCCACATCGCATCATAACGACTAAAGTCGATCTCATCGCACTATTACATTTAAATCCTCACAAAGGTCGTAGCAGACCCAACCTGGCCAACCTGCCTTATATCGTGATAATGAGTAAAGGCCACCCTTGCCACCAGTAAGAGATACTGCTTTCCCTCTGAACGTCGATGTTCATAATTTGAGGATCGCATTAGATGCACTTACTGGCTAGGACAATGAGCTCGCTGATGGGTATTGTCAATCGCTATTCAGTGAGAAAGTTCGAGCTGCTGCCTTACTTGCTGGATTCAAACTTCCCACCATAAATACTTTTGATGGGAAAACTGATTCACAGGATCATATGGATCACTTCAGCAACATGATGGAGCTCCATCATATCGATGATCTCGCACGTTGCAGATGTTTTGTTGTAACTCTCACAGGAACAGTAAAGAAGTGGTTCCAAGGACTCAAGTCTGGTTCAATCTCGTCCTAGCAACAACTTTAGACTCCATTCTTGAGGCAATTCTAGGCTGCGAAGAATTTTACTATTCCACTTATCAGTCTGTCTATTATTCGGCAAGGTCTAGAGGAAACTCTACGATCTCACCTTAACCGCATTACCTCAGAGTTGGCAAATGTCAATAACCCACCTGAAGGGGGAGTTTTAACTCTTATGATGGCAGAAGTGTGACTAGAGACTAAACTCTGGGAAGAGTTACTTGAGTAAGAATGCGAAATCCTTGAAGACTCTTATCGAAGAGTTGGTCGACATCTAAGTGTGGAATCTTTGCGTGAGAATCTTCATAAGATGAAAGGAGGAGGAAAAGATGCTGCAAAAGATGAGACCACGACCAACAATGATAATAACAAGAAGTCAAACAAAAGAAGTAATGAACAATCGACTGAGAAGCAGCCCAAACAGAAAAAGTAGGAGATTTCAAGAGCTCCTATGAGATTCAACAACTATACCGAACTGAACGTACCCATAGATTATATTTATGCGGTCACAAACCAGTAGGAGTGATATCATCAACCGGAACCGATAAAACGGGATAGAGCGAGATGTGATCCTAACAAGTTCTGCCGGTATCACAATGACATTAGACATGATACCAATAACTGCTATGCCTTGAAAGATGAAATCGAAAGATTAATTAAAGAAGGACGGCTGTGGTAGTACACTAGGCAGAACAATGAAAGGTGAGAAGAAAACCGATAGCGACTACCAAAAATTCAACGCGAATTGCAAACTATTTTTGAAGGACTGCATGTTGGTGGAGATTCAAAGAGGGCATAAGATAGGTATGCACGAGAAGCTCGACAACAGCCGTTGACCAATGTCATGCATCTTGAGCAGTAACCATGAAAGCTTCAACGAGTATCAGATATGGATATTACCTTCACGGAGCAGGATGCGAGGGAGGTCCATTACCCGCATAATGATGCGTTGGTCATAAAGATCAACTGTGGAAGCACGCAGCTATGGTGAGTATTAATCGATAATGGAAGTGCTGTCGACATCTTATACTATGATGCCTTTAAGAAGATAAGGTTGATTGAAATCGACCTAAAGCCCACTGTCACTCCACTCTACAGATTTATTGGTAACAACATAATGCTTAGGGGCATGATTGAGTTAATGGTCAACGTTGAGACTTATCCTAGGGTTTCAACGGTAATTACCCAATTCTTAGTTATAGATTGTCTCTCTGCATTCAATGCTGTATTAGAAAGATCGACATTGAGGGAGCTTCAAGCAGTCACTTCAATCTACCATCTCGCTATGAAATCCCCGACTCAACATGGAGTAGGCGAAGTGCGAGGCAACCAATATGATGCACAGACTTGCTATAATAATTCTTTAAAGCTTGCAGCAAAAGATGTAGCACCTCACACAATGATGGTCCAGCTACAAGGTGAAGCGTCAAGAGAAGCATCAGGCAAAGCGTCAAGGGAAGCGTCAGGCAAAACGTCATTCAAAGACCTCGATCCTCGAGAAATCAATGGAGAGGTCGAGACTAGACCTATAGAAGACTTAGAAGATTTGTCAATCGACAGGTCTTCGAAGATTCTAAATATCAGAGCGAAGCTTCAAGAACCCATGCGAGCTTCATTAGTTGCTTTTCTGAAATCAAACTTCGATATCTTCGCATGGAGACATTTGGATATAGTGAGGATCGATCCGAATATCATGTGTCATTGTCTAAATATAGATACAACAAAGAAGCTTGTACGACAGAAAAGAAGAGCTATGAATCCAGAACGCTACGTCGCATTGAAAGAAAAGGTAGAGAAGCTGCTCGAAATTGGATTCATCAAGGAATCTTTTTATCTGAACTGGCTTGCAAACCTAGTTTTGGTAAAGAAATCCAATGGGAAGTGGAGAACTTGCATCAATTTCACCGACCTCAACAAAGCATGCCCGAAGGACAGTTTTCCCCTTCCAAGAATCGACTAGCTTATAGATGCGACGTCGAGGCATGAACTCTTAAACTTTATTTACGCACATTCTGGATACAATCAAATCCCATGTACGAGCTAGATGAGGAGCATACCTCGTTCATCACTAATTGAGGATTGTACTATTACAAAAAAATTCCTTTTGGACTCATTAACGCAGGAGCAACTTATCAGCATCTTGTCAATATGATGTTTACGAAACAAATTGGCAAGACAATGGAAGTATATATTGATGATATGTTAGTAAAATCAAAGAAAGCTGAAGATCACGTCATGCACCTTGATGAGATGTTCAAAATTCTTCAAAAATATTAGATGAAGCTGAACCCCTAAAAGTGCGCATTCAGAGTAGGATCCGGAAAATTCCTGGGGTTCATGGTCAATCAGCGAGGCATCGAAGCTAATTCTCAGAAGATACAAGCACTAATTGATATGCAGTCCCCTTGTAAACCCAAAGATGTGCAGAGCCTAGTGGAAAGAGTGGCTGCACTGAGTCAATTTGTATCTAGGTCAACCGATAAATGCCAACCGTTCTTCAAAGTATTGAAGGGTTCGAGTGGACGGAAGAATGCGAGCAGGCATTTCAAGAATTAAAAATACACTTAGGTTATCCTCCACTTTTGTTGAAGCCAAACCTAGGGGAAGAGTTATACTTGTATCTCGCTATTTCAAAATATGTGACAAGTGCTGCATTAATTTGAGAAGAAGAAAAAGTACAGCGACCTATATATTACGTAAGTAAAAGATTACTTGATGCCGAAACCAGATATCCAGAGATGGAAAAGTTGGCATTAGCACTCATTGTCACGTCCAGGAAGCATTGACCTTATTTTTATGCGCATTCCATCAAAGTTTTCACAAATTTTCCATTAAAGTAGGGTCTACGAAAACCTGAGGCTTCAGGACGATTACTTAAGTGGGCCATTGAGTTGAGTCAGTTTGACATCAATTTTCAACCTCGCACTGCGATTAAAGGTCAAGCTCTCGCAGACTTTATTGCTGAGTTCATGTCTAATGTCAATCTTCCCACAAAAGTGATCGAAAAACCTGCTATAGATTTGTCAAGATTGTGGAAACTTTATGTCGATGGATCGTCAAACGAGAATAGAGCTGGTGCGGGCTTAGTACTGATCAGTCCTGAAGGGCATAGTATTCATTGTGCACTTTGCTTCAAATTTCCCGCATCGAATAATGAGGCAGAATACAAAACATTGATAGCTTGGCTAAAGCTCGCACAAGAAATAAAGGTCGAGATGATTGAGGTATACAGTGATTCCCAGTTGGTCGTTTGTTAAGTAATCGGCGATTATCAAGTAAGAGGAAGAAGAATGATGGCCTACTTACAGGAGGTATAACGACTGTTCTCGACATTTACTATTTATAGCATTCAACTTCTTCCTCGCATTCAGAATACTCGGGCAGATGCCCTAGCTAAGCTCGCCTCAACAAAAGATGTAGAATTATTAAAGGTGATTCATGTCGAATTTCTTGCAAAACCCAGTATTGAAATAGAGCCCCAAGTGACCATGCATGTTGACAAAAAACTATCGTGGATGGATCCTATAATAAAGTATCTACAAAATGGCGATCTTCCCGAAAGCAAAGACGACGCAAAGTGACTTCGAATGAAGGCAGCTCGCTATATCATCTATAATGGGAAACTCTATTGAAGAAGTTTTAACTCACCGTTATTATTATGTGTTGATGATGAAAGAGCACTCTACATTATGAGGGAGATTCATGAAGGAATATGCGGAAATCATTCTGGGGGGCAGGCACTTGCAAAAAGGTTCTCAGACAAGGGTATTTTTAGCCAACTATTCCTAGAATGCCACATGTTCCTCTAACTCCAATGACTAGTCCATGACCATTTACAGTATGGGGAATTGATATTATCGGAATGCTTCCATTGGCATGAGATGGATTGAAGTATGCAGTGATCGCAGTCGATTATTTCACCAAGTTGACAGAAGCTAAAGTCTTGAGTACTATTTCTGCAAAGAAAATGATAGATTTTGTTTATAAATCTATAATTTGCCGTTATGGTATACCACATACTATAATTTTGGATAATAGGAAACAATTTGACTGCGATGAGTTCCGTAACTTCTGCGACAAAATTGGCATCAAGAAGAGCTTCTCCGCTATTGTTCATCCACAAGCCAATGGACAAGTCGAAGCAATAAACAAGATACTTAAACAGAACCTAAAAACAATGCTGGAAGAACACAAAGGGGCTTGGCTAGAAGTACTTCCTGAGGTATTATGGGCTTATCGCACCACTCAACGAACCAATACTGGAGAAAGTCCATTCTCTTTAGCTTATAGATACGAAGCAATGGTGCCAGTAAAAATTGGTGCGAGCTCTCTACGACGATCTACTTATTAGCAAGGTCAGAATAATGTACTAGTAAGGATTGGGCTCGATCTTTTAGAAGAAAGGCATGAGCAGTCTCAGCTTCGAATCACATCATATCAGCAGCGCACTGCTCGATATTATAACTCTAAAGTCAGAAATAGAGAATTTGAAGATGGTGTTCTTGTTCTTCAACAAGTTCTACCTAATAATAAAGAGCACGGTGCTGGTATATTTGGACCCTCTTGGGAATGACCATATGTTATTGACGCCGTCATTCGACCTGGGACATATAAGCTAGCTCGTACTGGTGGACAAAAGATCAAGCATGCTTGGAATGCAGAACAACTTCATCTCTATTATCAATAAATCTTCATGTATTTTCAACGACCTGGGGGGCATCTTGTATTCATCATTCGTCGTCATTCATCAATAAAGATGTCTTTTCTTCTATTATTACTTCAATTTTATTTGGTTCATCTTTTATGTTTTATGGCAGTCTGCGAACACCATAAAACTCAGGGGGCAGTGGGATCAGAAGGTTATCTCCTACTTGCTTCCTAAGGGACTATGCAAACATTTATTTAGAGGGGTTAGAATTTTAGATTACCGAACTTCTAAAATTTCTTAAAATCTTAGGATTTTCTCCTCGCTTCAATGCCATAGCATGTTGTATTATGCAATTTCCTTCCTCGAACAACAAAGTAACTAAGCAAAACATTCGTTATTCGATGTGATATATTGCTATATTTTATTTTGCCATGGAACTTTTGAAAAATAGTATTGAGTTTGCATCACTCATATTTGTTGTTTTCTTAAGCGACCTAACCTATCTTGACACTTGAAACCCGTTTTAAGTTAATTGGATTCGAATCGTAATAGCATACCGATCAGTCACCTAGCGATTGACTACTTGGTTAAATTATGCATCTTTATATTACAATGCATTGTATTTTAATTGTTTTGTAGGAATAAATATTTGACAAGAAAAATTCCATTGATTAAAGCTTGCACCTGTATGCAAGCAAAGTATTACAAAGCAAAAAGGACCAGCCCGCATTGTTCTGAAACTTTGTAAAAAAAAAAAAAAAATTTATGAAGATGTGCTCGCTCCACCTTTTTTAGTCGCAGCTTTAGTTTCTTTCTAGCTCTGGATAAGCTCGACCACATCCTCACCAAGGATAGAAAATTCGAAATTTGGATGCTCACAGAAGATATTGTATATTATGGTCGACGAGGCAATGTTACTAGCCTTTTCTTCGAGCTCTTTGCTTTCAGTGGCCCTGAACACTTCTACAGCCTTACAAGCCGCCTCTGCTATTGTCTCCTTCAGAACATCCGGGTGCTCGGGGATGGTTGTCTCAAGTTCTTTAATTTTTTCCTTGAGCTTCTCCTTAGCCAGATCCTCACGCAGCTGCTGTTTCTCCAACTCGAAGGATTTTCTTTCTTCTTCGCGAGTCTTCTTCAAGTCCTCGAATGCTTGGGTCATTTCTTTGACCTTTTTGGCCTTCTCTATACATTCAAGGACCGAGTCATGCATCAAAACAGTGATTGTAGCAGTTTGAAAATATCACACATATCAGTATAAGAAAAGTACGCCGAAAAGAGAAGATAGAAGATGCTAACATTTGCCAGCATCCTCATCGCAGCACTGAAAGCGACCTTGATTGGTCGTTACTTCATTCTCTCCCAACCTTCTTCAGAAGTGAAGCGTTCGATAAAGGCCGTGCTCAAACCAGCCTTTTCTGGCAGTTGGTGAAGGAGTGCGAAAAACTCCTTGTTCTTGTCGGCCTGGCTCGATCCCCCAGAAGAGATGGTTGTTTCCTTGGATGGCTCAAGCTAGCTCACAGTTTTTGAAGGCTGAGGAGGAGGTGAGCTTGTTGGGATATCCTTGAAGGCGACTTTTTACTTCTTTGAAGTGTTGACCTTCTCTTTCCCTTTCGTCGAGGAAGGGGGTGTGCTGTCTGTTGTCTTAGACTTTGCCATTGACCCTAGAGTTGAAGGTGGTACTCACAGTTCACTACCAATTGCCATTTCTGTACAAATATGATTAGTTAGCATGCGAGGTATGTAATGCGACAAAGAGGAGGAATAATAGAAAATTTACCTTCTTGCTACTGAAAGATTGGTGGCGATGGAGCTTCTAGAGATGATGGTTCTGGGGCAGGAGTGGCAGGTGCTTTTCGTTGCTTGAGTTTAGAAGACGAGACATCTATTTTCTTCTGTTTCCTCTGCTTCTTCTTTGAGTTTGAGGGTTTGGTTGGATGGTTGGCAGACTCTGGAAGAGCAGCTCCTATTGGAAACAGCTGCAAGTAATTAGGTTCTTGGTCGTTCTAAGCCTCTTCCAATCAAATTCTTCGATCAAAAGGTTGTTTATTTTATATACCTTTGCGAGCTGCTCTTTGGAGAGTCCTGGACATTCTCTGTTATCTACAATGACATACAAATGCGATCAGATTGATATATTTATATAGAGAAGGCTATAAGCTGAAAGTTACCTACCAGGGTTTTGAAAGAAGCCATTATCCACGTAGTTAAAATGAAAAAATTGATTTTTTCATTTTCTTATATTGTGGACTCCATGGATGGTTTTTATGGCTTGATTTGACCACTTGCTCGCATAGAAGAAGCCGAAATCTAAAGGGTTCGATTTTACTTTGTAGAACCAAGCGAACTCTTCAGGAGTGAAGGATTTTAAACCTAATTTATGGTATAATATGTACAGACCTACCATGTATCTATATGTGTTTGGGGTTAGTTGAAAAGAGACAACTCCATAATAGTTGACGATCGATTTTATATATGGATGAAGTGGGAGGTGGACACCACATCTAAGAATCGCATCTGAGAATGAGGAGATTCCATGAGGAGGTGTGTGTGGTCGATTGAACTCTGTAGGTAGGCGAATGGGGATGTCGATTTTGTAGTTACATACGATCTTTCTGAGCTTGTTTATTATATAACTCATCTTTATATTGGTACATAACCAATCTCCTTCTACATACCGATAACCAGATGCAAATACAGGGGCATCTCTAATATACCGAGACCATTGGTCTTGAGGTAGGTTGCCTATGCGAGGACTACTTTGCCTAGTCCCGGTTATTTCTACTTCAGGTTCTGGCTCGAGATAGTCTTTGAGATTTATAGAGCTAATGCTTGTATTGAAGGACGATTCTCCTAAGAACGCATTCCCCTCCCTAAATTCCTCACTACTAGACATCTGAAAAGAAATATAGGATGGATTTAGTCCTATGCGAGCATCAGGTATTCTTGCTATATATGAGCAATTTGGGGCTATAAATCTTAGGATTACATCGACAAGCAGTTCATCAAACTTTTCCTAATCAATCTATGGGTTCATTTAAAATTATTCGAGCAACTCTTCGGTAATCCGTCACTCGACTAATTTTGATTATCAAACATCAGGATTTCAGATCCTAAGTTTCTTCTATGGGTTCGTCTATCAATCATCTAAAAATAATTTATTCGATAAGTTAATGGAGAGATTCTGAGATATTCCCATTTTTTCAGTCCATCTGGATATGGGAATGGGTTTATTTTCGGGGCACTTAGGTATTGGAATAATGTCCTATAAAGCAGTTTATTATTTAAACATTATAAATAATATTTATTGGATTATTTAGTATCTATTTGTTACTAATAAATTCCATGTTATGAATTTCTATTTCATTTATGTCCCATTGATATACATGTGATGTGTATGTTTATCTTATGCAAATATCTAAAAAATTCCAAGACATGAAATTAGTAATAAAGAATTATTCGTATGATGAGTTCATATGTGGGAGACATTATATTCTTTATTTCATTATGTCTAAATTAATTTGTTCGCATTCTGCATATTGAAGATGGAATACTTTACTATGCCATAGAATATAGTGTTGTTTATTTAATTAATGAAGTCTCTAATTATCGAAGAGAGTATTCGGATAGAAACATTAGAGTGTTATAAGAAAGTTATAATAGCATCGAACATGACCTATAAATTAGAATTTGAGGTTAAGTGCCGTAACTCAAATTTCTAATTTTACTAATTTAGCATTATTATTAAAGACCTTAATCCCAGTGATTAACGAACTTACTTTCATGTATTTTGTCTTTTTGAGTTACTAAAGGACTAGTTCCGATTTATAGTTCGAACTCCGGTATCTTGAAAGATAAGGTATATGAAATGCGCAGAACGTTTTTCATAATGGACACCATGTATATGATGTCGCTTTGAGTTTTTTCAAGTACTTGGATAATATAAACTAGGGCCCCAGTATTCACTATGTGAATTGATTGTATTGGTATAAGCAGATACAAACACCATAGTCAACTATTATCCATTAGATGAAAAATGACAACTCAAAGGTAAATATGTACTAGAGAAGTAATACGGTAATTTCACCCTACTAGTACGACATTGCATTGGGGGTATGTCTATAGGTATAGTATATGCTAAATGGATCAAGCTAATTAATTTTTAATAAGTTTCACAGAAAATAAATGACATTTAGTCCAAGAGTTCAATATTGGGCCTATAGTGGTGTGTCCTAATATTAATGGACAAGACCCAATCATAATTAAGAGTTAATTATGATAGTGAGTATATGGTTCATTGGAGCTTGGGCTTTATGGATCCATCTGGTCCCTTGTCTTGCTCAAATTAAAGCCCAATAGTCATTTGATGATCAGTTGAGCCCAATAAGCCCATTAGGGTTTACTAATCTCTCTATATTTAAGAGAAAAGTTCTCTAGCAACAAGACACAAGTGTTACACATGAAACACCCTTTGAGAAGAGAGTGTTACACAAAAATAGAGAGAGAGAGAGATCAGAGAAAATCAACCACCATTAGGGATTCACTGTCCTTGGTGTTTCAGCCATCCCGGAGAAATCGATTCGAGAAGATTATCTTCTTGTTTATCTGCGGATCTCTTTGTTGGGAATCAAGAAGGTGACCACCCACCGGATCAATCAAATGGCTTTCGAGAATAGACGGGAAGACGAGAAGGTTGTAGAGCGAATCTAGGTATTGTTCTTGTCTAGATAAAGAGTTAATTCATGTTAGATCACGATCTGAAATGTTTTGTAAAAAGAAAAATTTTATACGACCAAATCTGCTGTATTTTTTGATTTTACAAAACTAAGGTGTTCTTGAAAATAATTTTATGAAAATATTTTCCAGAAATTTATTCGAATAAACACAAGTAATTGGTACCAGAGCATGGTTTTAATGTTGATCTAGCATGTTTTACTCCGGTCTATTCTCTTGTTGATTGATGTTTTTGATTTCCGGAAAGTTTTTGTTTATGTTTCGTCTTGTTCATATTATGAGTATGCTCTAGTTTGTATGATGGTCAATAGATTCAATAAGTTTGAATGTTTATTTGATTAGATGTTGCTAAGAGGAAATGATCATGTTTATTTTGATTTTCGTTTTCTGGCATGTTCTTGATTTCTATGTGTTCATATTTTATGTTCTTGATAAAACTATGCATGGAAATGTTTAGATCTTTAATTGTCTTTTGGAGTTTTATGAAAACTATTTTTTCAATTTAAAAAAAAAAATGAACGAAACAACGGAGTGGTGCACGACTATAAGCCGTGCACATTGCCTGTGTGAGCCCCGCGGGTGTGACCTGCATGCAGGCCACGCAGACACGACCCCGCCCATGGCCGCGCAGGTGAGGCGCCGCTGGCCTCACGGATGGGATCCGGGTGTGGCCTGCGGGCTGCCTCC
>JXTB01000142.1:12297-23956 GCA_002914805.1 Parasponia andersonii
AGATGCCCTTCGGACTCATCAACGCGGGAGCAACCTACCAACGTCTTGTCAATATGATGTTTGCAAAGCAAATTGGCAAGACAATGGAGGTATACATCGATGACATGCTAGTTAAATCGGAGAAAGCCGAAGATCACATCAAGCACCTAGATGAGATGTTCAAAATCCTCTCGAGATACCAGATGAAGCTAAATCCCCAGAAGTGTGCATTCGGAGTAGGATCTAGAAAATTTTTGGGTTTTATGGTTAATCAGCGAGGAATCGAAGCAAATCTTTAGAAGATACAAGCGTTGATTAATATGCAATCTCCTCGTAAACCCAAGGATGTGCAAAGCCTAGCAGGAAGAGTAGCTGCTCTTAGTCGGTTTGTATCCAGATGAACCGATAAATGCCAACCTTTCTTTGAGGTGTTAAAGGGGTCAAAAAGGTTCGAGTGAACGGAGAAATGTGAGCAGGCGTTCCAAGAATTGAAAAAACACTTGAGTTGTCCTCTACTCTTGTCGAAGCCAAATACGGGAGAAGAATTATGCCTATATCTCGCTATTTCTAGGTATGCGACGAGTGCCGCATTAATCCGCGAGGAGGCAAATATTCAACGACCAGTGTATTATGTAAGTAAGAGATTACTTGATACAGAGACCAGATATCCAGAAATGGAAAAATTGGTGCTGGCACTCGTCATTGCATCAAGAAAGCTTCGATTTTACTTCCATGCTCACTCCATCCGGATTTTCACAAATTTCCCGTTGAAACAGGTCTTACAGAAACCTGAGGCGTCAGGACGGTTGCTTAAGTGGGCTGCTTAAGTGTAAAGGGATGATAATTATACTTGAAACCTGTTTACCCCATAGATACTTGATCCTAATAGAACAAGTAATATCCTACTCTTCGAGTAAATGGGGTGAGTATAGGTACTAAGTAAAATAACCTGAGTTAGGTACAGATATATGAGTACCTACCCCATGTTCTCGACTCAATTAATTATGTATATAAAAATAAAAAATATATATTAGGTATATGTGTAATTTATGTAAAATACACATAAATAAATGTGTATATATAAAAATTAGGTTATATTATTGATGTCTTACTAATTTTAGTATATGCAATTGTCATTAGATTTTTTCCTTTTTTTTTAAATTTATTTTTTTTTATTTTTCAAGTTATTAAAAAAAAAAATTATTTTTTACCAAGTATAGGTACCCGCTTACTTATTTGGGTAATATCTGAATCCATCACGTCAACTTAAACATGAAAAAAGAACAGGTATAAATTTGATTTTTCCTTACAAATATGAGTGCGAGATAGTCGTATTCGCTCTAAATCCGACTTGTTGACATTCTTAGTAGTGTCTAACACCGAAATCACGGCATACTAATATATCTTTCCAAAGACGGATTTCAAAAGCACAAGTCTTTCTAGTTATGTTGTCGACAACTTATTTCATCAAGGTTGCTAAGAAATTAACTCCTAGATTTCATCAAAAATGTTTCTTCTCCCAGATATGTCTTTAAAAGTTTATAATGATAATCTCCGCAGTCAACAATTTAACTCATGTATATAGCCTAAAATCTACTTGCAAAAATTTACATCGTAACACGTGAAATATTTTAACTAGTCTTTTTAATAAAGTTGTAACATCATTAAACTCCTCAATGATTGACTTAAATTTATCTATTCAGTATAGAACTAAGACAAACCCTATTATAGATATAGTTAAACATGCTCGTAAATCATAATATCACATTTAGATAGTTCTTGACCGCAACCCAATCCACAATACCAATTTTTCCCCCTCCAACTGGCCTTCCTAGCAATGTCCTATTGTAGTCATCATAGTGGTCAATGGTCCCAGACAATTCCAATTTGGGAATTTAAGACAATAAGTCAAATATTTTAAGCCCAACAACGAATATTTTGCAATAGAAAGTGCACAGTTCAAGTCCAACTACGGTTTAGGCTTCACAAAAATAGAGGATAAAACTGTTTGAAAGAGGAAGGGGAGCTACTGTTACAAAAAAAATGTAAATATCCATAACGCACTCCCTTATAATAAATAATATGATTTTTGTTTAGGAAATAAACAATATGAAATTATTAATCCTTCTTTTTTTCTTCGTTAACTGATCAAGCTTGCCTAACTTTTATAATCATCTGCAACCCCACTGACTAATTTTTCAGTTTAAATTTATATAGTAAGCTAAAACTACAAAACTATATAGAAAATTAGGTACTAATTTCGTGAGTTTTTCTCGTTTAAAAGCCACACAAAGTTTTAAGTTCGTTTGGATATACTTCTGTTTTCTGTTTCATTTCTCTTTTTTTTTTTTATTTAAAAAAAATGATAATAAAATAAAAAGACTGATTGAAGTTTCTGTGACAAATCCTTGAGAAGAGTTCCACGCTTTATTTCATTTTAAAACATCAGAAACAGAAAACATAATTATACACAAGCAAGCCTTTTCTACTATTTTAAGTCATACAAGACAAGAAACAACATGACATTAACACACTTTGTAGCAATACTTTTTTCAAACAAGAGATGTCCGAAGCAATGACATTAAATTTAGCTGGAATTTTCAGTGATGAAGCGTCTGATAATCGACATCAATTCATATGAGGGTTCTGAATTAGGATAAATAGTGAAGAAACCATGTTGTTGTCCTTCAAATTCCGCATACTCAATCTTCTTTCCCCAGTCTTTGAGCCTCCTTGCATAGTGTTCAGCTCGGTCTTTGAGTAGGTCGCCTCCCCCAGCCACAACCAAGATTGGGTCAAGTGCCACTTCCTCAAGGCCGCTACTAGATGGCCCAAATGGATTCACGAGTGGGTGGTCTGTGCTTTCTCCAATTGGTATAGATAGCCTCCAAAACCTATCCAATTTCACCATTTAAGAAAATTAATTTTCAAAAAGAAAAGAGAAAAAGGATGTTTAGAAAACATTTGTAGCTCTTACTTGTGAAAAATTTTCACTAACCCTGTGTCTTATGTTAAAACTATAGTGATAGCCCCAAGGCAGAAATATTCACACTATCCAATTTACCCAAATGCCCCGTGCTTAGTTAAACTTTCTAAATATTACCATTGAATTTTGTGCAATTTAATTGTTTTCTATTAAAACAACACATAATTGTCAAAATTATAATTAAAAGAATAACAGGACTAAATATTGAAAGTTCAATTGACTTATCAATCTTTTTTGGGCCAAGAGATTATCACTATAATTATTTTTTGTTTAGAGAGTGTCACTGAGATTTTTTTTTTTTTCTAGGGGTGTTACGGTAAATTTTGAAATAAATCAAAGAGTCCCTCCGAGTGATTTTCCATTTTAAAGGGAGAACATATTTTCAAAGAAAAGTTTAAATGTTTCTTTTTTAAAAAAAAAATGTTTTATTTTTTGTTTTTTAGTTTTCGTTTTAATACCTAATTTAAATAATTACTTTCAAACTTAAGACTATGTTTACTAATCTGTAAATGAAATGACTGGAGGAAAGAGAATAAAGATGAATGAGAAACAACAGGTAATGAAAGTTTTGATTCTCTTTCTTTTTCATCTATATTATAGGTTAATAAATATATTCTTAGAGATTAAACCAAACAAATAACAATAAACAAAGCGTCTTCTAATCTAAAAACAAAACAAATAAATTATAATAACCAAAATACATAAATCACTTTATAAGTCGCGTGACTAGTTGGCTATAGAAAATAGGTCAGTGCTAGTTGCAATTTTACTCTCTTTTACATTCTATCTTATTACCTAAGATGTGGGATATTTTACGTCAAACAGTGATATTTTGTTTGACATTCTATTCTATTACCTAAGACGTGGGGATATTTTAGCGTAGATAACACTCCTTTAAAAAATATAGAAAAAAAAAAGTATAAATAATGATATTTTGTCAGATTATGTTTGGTATGTTAATAGTTTTACACATCCAAACCGTCAGTCAAACTGACCAATAAAATGTACAAGATAAAACAATTTCCAAATCTTGAAATAGTATCTGAATCTCATAACAAATGCATTAACTTTCTAAAAAAGCCAAAAAGTTTGTTGGTGTAGATTGGTCGGTGATTTTTTTGAACACTCCTAAGAACTCTTTTATTTTTTGGTTTGCCGCTTAGTAAGTAGATTAGAGTCTCCGCAATTCCAAATAATCTAGCCTAATCGTAGAAAAATAAAATTATCACTCATTTTTTTTTTCAAAAAAAAAAATTCAAAGCAAATATGAATAAAATCAATTACCAACCTATATTCCTTCGGAAGAAAAAAAATAAAAAAAAAAACGAACCAACCTATCAATGAGCTCCAGATTAAGAAACGCGTCCTTTGGACCTTCAGCCTCTGACTTAGTTCTCACCGTTCCCCCAAAAAATGGCGCCAAAAGCACATAACCCCTCACCCGAAGCGGACCCAACTCGGGCGATTCCTTCCCGAGTCGAATCGCCAAGTGGTGGGCGATGTTCCCTCCAGCCGAGTCCCCAGATATGAACACGTTCCCAAAATCCGCCACGTCACTCAGCCACTCGTCCGGCTCATCCGACGTGGCTTGATTTTGGAGCCACTTCACAGCCGCGAAGCCGTCCTCGATAGCGGCCGGAAGCCTGTTCTCCGGCGCAAGCCGATAGTCCGGCGCGACGATCACGGCTCGGAGCTCCGAAGCGAGCCGGAAGCAGTAGTTGTGGCAGTTGGGCCAGGCGCGCGAGCCGATGCAGAAGCCGCCGCCGTGGATGTAATAGAACACCGGAAGCTTGGTGCTTGAAGCCGGATTGTGAGCCGCAGCGGCCGGCTTGTAGAGCCGGAGCCGAAGGTCGTGTGCCGAGTCGAAAACGACATCTTTCCAGAGAACCGAACCGTCGTCGTTTACGGGCACGTCGAAGCTGGGCTCGGAGGAGCGGACGATGGAGCCGTCGCTGTACACGCGGAGGACACCGCGACATTCATCTACTTCGTGCGGTTGAGATGAGGTGTTAAACGACATGTCGTTCGTGTGGAGTGGGTATGTATGGAGTTTGTACAAGAAAATTTGGCTGATTTTTAAAGGAAGGTGAGGTAGCGACGGCAATGATAAGAGAGAAGAGTTGGCATCTGTTGTTTGGATTCTTGTTTTTGTAGTTTGGCGATTTGTGAAGTTGTGTACGTTTCTAATGTGTGTGTGTGTGTGTGAATATATATATATATGTGTGTGTGTATAATAGGACGGTTTATTTTGCATTATTGATCATGTATTGTACAGTACTCAATCTTCATCCGTTAAAAAATAGGGTGGTTTTGAGTTGCAACACAACACCAACGTAAAATTGTCAATAGAATTGAATTGGCCTTGAACTACAAAGGGAGAATCTTAATGTGAGCTAAGTATTTTTGATATTTTGGCATACTAAAAGGTTTTATAGCAAAATAATCAATTCAGCGCCTTACTTTAAGTAAATATCTGTTTTTCAAATATAAAAAGGAGAAAATGTATAAAAAGACACTTACTCTCATTTACCAACATTCTCATTAATTAAAAACTTAAGATGCAATTGATGGCCGAATTTTAGAAAACACTAAACAGACGACTACAATTTAAAAAATAGAAAATAGATTGATAAAAGTATATATAGACACTTTTTGGATCCCTGTCGCAAGCACGGATAGCGAATTGACGATGGTGTGACGCGTCTGAAACTTTGATTCCATTGAAAAAAAATAGAGAGAACGATAATTGTGTGTTTTTGTCGCTAACGAATCGGGCTTGCAACCTGACTCACCAGTCAATTAAATTATTTTCTTTTAATAAATAATAATAAAATAAAATGAAAAAAACAATTGTTTTTTTTTTTTTTTTTTTTAAGATGAGGAGGTTGCCCGGCCGGCGAAGCTGATATGCCTCTACGCCTCTACCAGGAAATAAAAAATAGATGTAAAAACAATTAACAGAGATAATAACACTTAAAAAAGTCAGATATTCACTTATAATTTAAATTAGCCTCTCTCATCTAGCTATTTTTACGAACAGTATCACTTTATTTTTTTCCCCCCACCAAAACTTACACTAGATATATAGTATGGAATATACCGTTCAAATAAAAACTATTAGTTGTACATCATTTCTTCATTGCTTTTCATTAAAAGCTAAAATATTACGAAAAGATGCGGTTCTAAGTCTTAACAAATTTTTAAAAAAAAAAAAAAAAAAAAAAAAAGAAAATCACTAAATCAGAATTTAGAAAAGAAATAAAGAATATAGCTATTATACAAAATTGAAGTCGAGGATTAAGACTGATTAATGCTATGAAAATCCCTGAAACGAGTTCATAATCGTCGAGAATATCCAGAACCTCCACATTTCTTGCAAAGTAGCAATCCTAGGCAATTGGAAAAGTAGAAGAGTTTCAGACTCGGATATAATTTGGATGATGCCTAAAGGATCATATGTTATATGGAACATGAAACTGGTAGCCAACACCGTGATCAGGCTATAATCTGCATGAATCTCTTCTTTGGATTTCTAAAGTTTAAAAACAGAAACTAATTTCATTGTGTTATAGTGTAAATGCAATTTCTGGTCAATTAAATTTGCAAAAAGAACATTAGTGCATATATGTGCTAAAGTGGGAATGAAAAGTAGAATAAAAGACTGAAATGGCACATGTATGTTTTTTCTCATCACCCCTCCCCAATATATTGAACTTCTATGTCCTTTCCCTATATCCTATTTTGCACTTTCATCCTTAATTCTTTTTGTTTCTTAATATTTGGTCGTTATTAAACTTTGATAATGTTCCAAAATATGTCCATATTACCAAAATTAGTTCAAATTGTTGATGGTCTTCCGCTCGTTGAGAGTTTTTTCTCCAAATTTAAGAGTTAAGCGTCGTCAGCTAACAATATTTTCCTAGAAGAAGACTTTCACAAAAGACTAACAAAAACCATTAACAATTAGAACTAATTTTACTTTCCGGACTTGACTGCACAAACAAGGTAAAGTATTGATCATTGGATGGTAGATGCTACACATCAATCATTTACTATACAATACATTATTAGTTACCATAATATGCAAAGCAATACAGCAGAATAACTAGGAACATTAGTTTGACTATACAACCTTTTAAAAATGGACAAAATGAATAAAATGAAACCCAAATAAGAGGGGACAACTGGACAAAACGATTTATATACTAGCCTTTAATATCTATGGTTCACTATTTTTATCATGTACATGGAAGTTGTTGCTTCTTTATTTTTCCACCAAAAAAACCAAGAACAAAAGAAATTGAAGTTCAATGAATTCAGTTAATGTCCTAAAGTTATAAAAATAAAAAAAGGTATAAAAGCAGCCCCATCAAAAGAAGAAGAAGATGCAAGAAAGGCATATAGGCATATGAGAACTAATACCTGCACCCTTGCACACCTTACAATCAACCAATCCTGTCTCTTGCTTCATCTTACCATCATTACAAAAAACACATTTTGTCCCACCTGCCAAGCAAGAGCAAATTAGTCTTTCCTTCTGAACATGAAAAGAGAACCGCGTTATTTTAGAATAGAGACAGTTACAGAAACAGGTTGGGAATCTCAAAGTCTCGAATCAGCAAAGAAGACAGACTGAGCCTCTTTTAGAATAACAAAAACACTCATAGTCATACCAAAAAAACAGAAAGGGAACGTATGAAACTTCCGTACACAAGATTTTCACCAACTAGCACCTGTATTTGTTCAGTATAGTTCTGTATAGTATGTGTAAATGATGCAGGAAACTAACTTGTTAGACAAAAATGAGAGGGAGCGAGTACTTACTCGATTCAAATTTTGTTGAGATATTATTCTTTATTAGTGCTATTAGAAAGACCAGTACATTTAACAGCAAAATCATAAATCTATACCTTCAAAACTATGGTCATATGGCAACCTTTGTCTTCTTGATAAAATAGCATTAATTGACAAACACACTTAAGTAACTAGTGACCTTATCATTGTCCTAGGAAAATGCAACGAGAAAATTAGAAGTGAAGGAACACATTGTCATAGTTCATTAACCACAAAAAAACTAAATGATAGGAAAACCCAATAACTGGAAAGATAGTAACAAGATGAAGAACAGCAGCACCAAGTGACATAAAACTTATTGAACAAATTCGCCAGTGTAATTTATAAGTTCATTGCAAGTTGCAAATCCAACATAGGCACACAGTCAACTCATATAAGCGCTGAAAAACTGGGTAATTCTTCTTCAAAAAATGCCAAATGCCACTTGCATTTCTGCTATAAAAACGAAATAAAAAATAAAAAATAAATAAAGAGAAGAAAAGAAAAGAAAAGGGAGTAGGAGAGGGTAGAGGCTGTTTTACTTGTCCGAGATAAATCTAAGTGATCTTGATAACCAATGAGTACTCTGGTCACACAATTCATTTCTGCACCCCCCTTATAGGTACAGTGGTAAAAATCATCCCAAGTAAAAGTCAAGAAAATGACATAAATGATTACGTAGTCTTCCATACACTTTATTCACCAAACATCTCTTCTTTTTTGATACTATAAAAGGAGAGTCTTAATGCTAGTTTATTAAATGTACGGGTCTATTCCTTGATTGAATAACCATCAGCAATTTCCCAACCAATCTGAAATGCTTTTACATATCTTTTTTTTCTTTTTTCTTTTTTTACTTCAACTAAATTTCCTAGATCCCAGAAATCAAGATCGACCATGTAGGAAACAAGGGGGTTTCCATCAGCAAGTACTAGAAATCTCTCTAGACAAATATATCTCGCAGCTCTACAAATTTTACTAAATGTTGTTCACAGGAAAAAGCCGTAATAGTCGGGCATGAAAGACACTCCTAATGACTGATGCTTTTAAAGCCTTTAGCCAAAGTTTCTTTGTCGAGAACTAGTGTCTTTAAAGCTGCAGCAAGTGCAGTGAAGGCATCCAATACTTCATAACGGTGAGCTCACATTGTTGGACTTCTTGAAAACATTTGATTGAAATTTAGCCTTAAAGGGCAGTGTAAGATCAGCATTCTGTTGAGTGTTTCAGATCCAATAATGACAAAGTTTTCATAGTACTCTGATTCTACTGATGCAAAGATGTTTAAGTTTCCTCATTTCTTTCTTGAGAAGGGGAAGTTAAACAGATTAAAATAGTAAATAAAAATGTTATGTTAGAAAGAGTAAGAATCTGAACAACAATGTAATAGAGATCAACACAAGGATTTATTTAAAATAACTAAATAAATAAACAACAAAGAGTTTCAAGCAAAGATAATGGCAAGAAAAAGAAAATGTTGGTGATGATAAGAAGAGAAAAAAGCTTAATACTTTATGGCTGAGCAAACCAGTACTATGAATCCAAGAGTGACATATATCTTTTAACTTTCACGTATTATCTCCAAATTTCTTAGTACTTGACACCAGAACTTGAAGCCTATCCGACATTCGCAAGATGTTAAAATTCTTCACAGAGCTTCTTTTATAAAATGTTGACTTACTAAGTAGTGGCTCCTTCTGTTTTCCGGAAAATAGATTTCACTCTCAGCATCTAGACTGATTTTTTATACCACTTATCTTCCAATATCACTTTTGAATCAAAGTCCTAAAATCATACCATCTATGTAATAAATGTAAATCATCACCACCAACTAACATGCATCGCCAGCTTATCAACAATGACAGAATTTAAAAGTGTGAATAGGAAAAGCACAAATAAAACAATGCAGCAAATAGTCAGCAACTAAAAATTCTTTACCATGAAAATAAGAAAAATTCTCAAGAAGAAATCTTAATCAAACTGTAATTAAAAAACTTTGTACAGAATTTATCATCAACTGACATCCATATGCACCATTCTTAAAAAAATCAGAAATTCCGATTTAAGTAAAGATATCAATGCCATCCAGTTCACTAAATAATGCATACACGCAGATATATATATATATATATATATATATAAAGAATATGTACCATTGCCGGCACACCGCTCACAAGCCACTGGATCTCCCTGCAAAACAAGTCCCACAACTAATCCATCAACAACCACAAAGGCCATCAACCATAACCCCAAAAAACTCAAATAAAAACACTAACAACAATAACCTCTAAAACCCATTTCTCTGAAACAAAATTATTTTTCCCGGAAACGATCAAAACCCAGGAGGGAAAACAAGGTGAGGGAGCAGGAAAGAAAGGCTATTTCACCTTGAAACCAAGAAAGAGAGAAAGAGCAATGGTGGCGAGAACACTGATAGTGGCAAGGAAAGTTTGCGTATCGACGGAGTTTTCAAAGCCAGTAAAGAGCAAAATTGGGTGAAGAAAGAGCCTGGTTGGTTGGATTCCGAGTTTGGGTCTACGCATAAGAGAGCGGCGCGAGAGTAATGGGGTTTCTGGTTTTGGAGAAAGAGGATGAGAAGTAGCGAGAGTTGTTGTTGAAGAAGAAGAAGAAGAAGAAGAAGAAGAAGAGAAAGAAGAGAGAGGTTGATGAAGAGAGTAGCAGGAGAGCGTAGCCATGGATATGGAACAAGTGGAATATGTGGAGTAGAGCTCACTTATGTTTTTTCGCTGTTTTTCTTTTCTTTCCTCTCATTTCTCGCGGACCCTTGTTCTTTTCCCGGAAAATCTCAAATATAACGGGAAAACATAAAAGAAAATTAGTATATTTTTTTTCAAATATATTTGTCTGTGTATTTTCTTATTTTATCATTAACATCGATAAGTAAGTAATAGCAGTTTTTCCATTATTTAATACATGCACATGCACTGCATGTGTCTTTGCATTTTTTTCGAAAAAGAATTGTTAATAAAAGAATCGTTAATGAGTGAATAAAATATTATAATTGACATTCCAGATTGAAAATATAATTGAAAAATAGCTCTCATTCCTAGATGTCATTTATTTGATCTTAATCCCAGATGCTATTTTTGACTAATGGTTTTTCGACGCACAAAGTCAAACTGAAACACTCTCGTCATTTTTCGTATGTTTGGCTAATAGTTTGATAATTATAATGATACGAGTGTGTGTTGATGGAGGTTTTATCAACAATAAATTTAGAAAAAATTAAGAGATGTGACTTGTGTGAATTGAAGTAGTAATCAAAGCAAATAAAGAGAAAGGGATTTATAGTGGTTCAGCCTCGAAAAAAATGAGCCTACGTCCACTGTTTTCTCACTATTTTATGAATAATAATGAACACTCAAGGTTACAATCTTGTCTGGAAATCGGAAAGACTGAAAAGCTATTGAAGAATACTAAAGACTTAGACTACTCAAAGCTTGGAATACTCTAAACTTTGAGTTTTTTCTGATTTGATTTCTTTGTGACTTGATTTCTTTTTCGGAACATAGAGTCCCCTTTATATAGATAAAGGTAACCTTATGTCCCTAGATTCCTTATGTCTCTAGGATCCTAATTGTATAAACGGATAACTATACAATTGGATAACATAAATTAAGTAACAATATAATTGGATAACTATTCAACACGAACAACTACTTGATCACAAATAGGATACTTCAGTTTCCCTTTCCCTGTAGGTTTCCTTTTCCCTGTAGGTTTCCTGTTTGACAAGGCAAACTGCTCGGAGGAGGTCGCATATAACCTTCACGGAGGAGGTCGCATATAATCCTTACGGAGGAGGTCGCATATAATCCTTATGCGACCTTAGGATTTTAGACC
>JXTB01000142.1:24845-66565 GCA_002914805.1 Parasponia andersonii
ATATGGTAGGCTTGTATATTTTGTATCATAAATTAGGTTTAGAAACCCCTTCTCCTGAGGAATTCGCTTGGTTCTACCAAGTGAAGTCAAATCCGTCAGATTTCGGCTTCTTCCATGCGAGCAAGTGGTCGAATCAAGCCATAAAAACGATCTACGGGGTTCGCAACAGCATGGAAAAATGGAAAAATCCATTTTTCCATTTTGACTATGTAGCCAATGGCTTCTTCCAAAACCCCGGCAGGTAGTCTTCCAATTTATTGTCTTGTTTGCATATTCATTCTTTATACTGATCGCATTCCAATGTCATCGTAGATAATAGGGATCGACCTGGACTCTCTAGTGATCAGCTCGCAAGAGTATATGCGATCAACGAGCTTCCAGTTGAAGAATTTAACTGAAAGGTTCTAGGCACATCGAAGAACCTAGTCGCTTGCGGTCTGATACCAAAGGGTGCCGCATTCCCAGACCCCCCGGTTACCTCATCCAGACCAGCGAGCTCGAAGAAGAAGCCCAGGAAGAAGACGGACTTAGGTGCCTCGTCCTCCAGGATCAGAAAAAGAAAGGCACTGGCCACACCACCTCGCTCAGAGCCCTCATCTCCAGAGACCATGTCCCCACCAGCTCCTCAACTAGCTCCACAGGAAGAAGGTAATTGCACGCTCATTCTAATTACCTTTATATTTCGTTTTCTCGCCCACTAACACATTCTGTTGTACAGAGATGGTCATTGGAAGCAGTCTGCGAGCTCCTCCATCAACTCTCGAGTCAGTAGCAAAAAGCAAAACACCCGAGAGTATGCCACCATCGAAAGGGAAAGAGAAGGTCGACTGCTCGAAGAAAAGGAAAGTCGCCTTCGAGGACGTCCTAGTGAGCTCGCCCCCTCCTCAACCATCTTAGCCAGCGAGCACTTCAGAACCTCCTACCGATGCTGCTACCTCTTCGGGACCGAACCTGGCGGATAAAGGCGACGAACTCTTCGCACTCCTTAACCAGCTACCAGAGAAGGCTGGAATGAGCGTAGCCTTCATCGACTGCTTCACGTCTGAAGAAGATTGGGAGCGAATGAAGCGACGTTCCGCCAAGGTCGCTTTCGGATCTGCGATGAGGATGCTGGCCAATGTAAGCTTCTTAATTCTCACTTTTGATGTTGACTTGGAGATTTTCATAATACTTTTATTATTTTTTTAGACTGCAGCTGCTGCTGTCCTGATGCACGATCCAGTTCTCGAATGTTTGGAGAAAGCTGAGAAGCTCGATGAAATAACTCAAGCATTCGAGAACTCGGAGAAGGCTTGGGAGGAGGAGAAAGCGAACTTCCTCTTAGAGAAGCAACAGATGCTCGAGGACCTGAGCAAGGAGAAACTCGCCAAGGATAATCTCGAGGAGAAAGTCAAAGAGCTTGAGAAGGTTATTTCAGAGTATCCAGACCGTATGAGAGAAGCGACCACCGAGGCAGTTCATAAAGCCATCGAAGAGTTCAAAGCGACCGAGGTCAAAGAACTCGAAGATAAGGCTAGTGAAATCGCCTCGTCGACCATCATTTTCAACATATTCTGTGAGTATCTGGACTTTGACTTCTCCATCCTTGGCGTTGATGTGGTCGAGCTTGTGCAGAGCTGGAAGGAGGACACAAATAAAGCAGATGATGACGGTGCGAGCCCTTCCTCATGAAGTGGTTTTTGTTTTTTTTTAGACAATGCGGGCTTTGTCCCCTCTCTGTATGGATGACCTTCTGTTTAATAAAAGTTTTCCTTCCTTATATGCTCCTGTAAAATTTTTCCTATATGCTCCTGCAAAATAGCGATAAGAAACGATAGTAATTTTAACCAAGTAGTCGATCACAAGTGATCGATCAGTACGCTTTGAGCGATTTAAATCCGACTAACTTAAAATGAATTTTAAGCGTTAGGATGGGTTAGGTCGCTTAAGAAAACAGTTAATACGAGTGATGCAAACTCTAACTGTATTTCAAAAGTTCCATGTCAAAATAAATCATAGCAATATATCACTTCGAACAACGAACGTTATGCTTAGTTACTTTTCTGTTCGAGGAGGGAAACTGCGTAATACGACATGCTGAGGCATGAAGCGAGGAGAAAATCCTAGGATTTTAAGGAGATTCAGATACGTCGATGAAGTGATCAGAGACTTAGATACTTCGACGATCTAAAACCATGTCTCCTCTAAATGGACGTTTGCATAGTCCCTTAGGGAACAAGTAGGAGATAACTCTGATCTGATCCCACTGCCCCCCGAGTTTTATAGTGTCTGAAAACTGCTATAAAACTATAAATGAAGAATAGCCGAAGTAATATTGATGGTCGACGAATGACGAACAACGAATGACGATCAACGAATGACGAACAATAAATATCTTTATTGATGAATAATGAAAACATCGAGATATTCATTAAAATTATTGATAATAACGACGAAGCTGTTCAGCATTCCAGGCATGCTCAATCTTTTGTCCATCGATGCGAGCTAAATGATATGTTCCAGGTCGAATGACATTATCAATAACATAAGGTCCTTCCCAAGAAGGACCGAATACACCAGCACCATGCTCTTTATTATTAGGTAGAACACGTCGAAGGACAAGATCTCCAACTTCAAAATGTCGACCCTTTACTCTGGAATTATAATATCGAGCAGTGCGCCGTTGGTATGATGCAATTCGGAGCTGAGATTGTTCACGTCGCTCTTCTAAAAGATCGAGTTCAACTCTCAGCAACACATCATTCTGTTTTTGCTCATAAACAGATCGCCGCAGGGAGCCCGCACCAATTTAAATAGGAATCATCGCTTCATATCCATAAGCCAAGGAGAATGGACTCTCTCCTGTAGTGGTTCGTTATATGGTACGATAGCCCATAATACTTCTGGAAGTACTTCTAGCCAAGCTCCTTTATGCTCCTCCAGCTTTGTCTTTATATTTTGCTTGAGAATTTTGTTTATCGCTTCGACCTGCCCATTGGCCTGTGGATGAACAACAGCGGAGAAGCTCTTTTTGATGCCCAAGTTATTGCAGAAATCACGGAAATCGTCACAATCGAACTGCCTCCCATTATCAGAAATTATGGTATGCGGTATACCATAATGACAGATTATAGATTTATAAACGAAATCTATCATTTTCTTCGCGGAGATGGTACTCAAGGCTTCGGCTTCCGTCTATTTTGTAAAGGACCACCGCATACCTCAAACCACCTCGCGCTAAAGGAAGCATCCCGATAATATCAATTCCTCACACAGCAAATAGCCATGGACTAGTCATTGAAGTTAAAGGTACATGTGGTTTTCTAGGAATGGTCGCAAATCGCTGACATTTATCGCATTTCCTAGCAAATTCCAATGTATCATTCTTCATAGTTGGCCAAAAGTACCCCTGTCGAAAAATCTTATTCGCGAGCACTTGCCCCCCAGAATGATTCCCACATATTCCTTCGTGGATTTCCTCATAATGTAGTGCGCTTTTTGATCAGTGACGCACAATAATAATGGCGAGCTGAAACTCCTTCGATAAAGTTGCTCATCCTGGATGATATAGCGAGCCACTTTCATGCGAAGCCGCCTTGCATCGTCTTTATCTTCAGGGAGATCGCCGCTTTGTATATATCGGATTATGGGGTCCATCCACGATGGTTCCTCATTGACTGGCATAATCACTTGGGGTTCGACCTCGATGCTCGGTGAGATAAGAAATTCAACGGGAACTACTTTCAATAACTCTGCATCCTTTGTTGAAGCGAGCTTAGCGAGTGCATCTGCCCGAGTGTTTTTAATACGAGGAAGAAGTTGTATGTCATACGTGCTGAACATTAAGAATAGCTGCTGTACCTTCTTCAAATAGGCCATCATTCTCTCTCCTCTCGCATGATAATCACCCTTAACCTGACAGACGACCAGCTGAGAGTTGCTATATACTTCGATTGCTTCGACCTTCATTTCATGTACGAGCTTTAGGCCAGCTATCAGTGCTTCGTATTCGGCTTCATTATTTGAAGCGAAGCGAATAATGAATATTATGCCCTTCAGGACTGATTAAAACTATGCCCGCACCTGCTCCATTCTCATTTGATGACTCGTCCACATAAAGCTTCCACAATTTTGACATATCTGAAGCAGGTTTCTCGAGTGCCTCCATAGGAAGATTGACGTCGTATATAAATTCTGCGATAAAATCTGCGAGAGCTTGCCCCTTTATAGCAGTGCGAGGTTAAAAATTGATATCAAATTGACTCAATTCAACAGCCCACTTAAGCAGCCACCCTGACGTCTCAGGTTTCTGTAAGACCTGTCTCAACGGGAAATTCGTGAAAACTCGAATGGAATGAGCATGGAAGTAAGGTCGAAGCTTTCTTGATGCAATGACGAGTGCCAGCACCAATTTTTCCATCTCTGGATACCTGGTTTCAGCGTCAAGTAATCTCTTGCTCACATAATACACAGGTCGCTGAATTTTTGACTCCTCGCGAATTAATGCGGCACTCGTCGCATACTTAGAAACAGCGAGATATAGGTACAATTCTTCTCCCGGATTAGGCTTCGACAAGAGTGGAGGGGAACCCAAGTGTTTTTTCAACTCCTGGAACACCTGCTCGCACTTCTCCGTCCACTCGAACCTTTTTGATCCCTTCAACACCTCAAAGAAAGGTTGACATTTATCGGTTGATCTGGATACAAACCGACTAAGAGCAGCTACCCTTCCTGCTAAGCTTTGTACATCTTTGGGTTTACGAGGAGACTGCATATCAATCAATGCTTGTATTTTCTGAGGATTTGCTTCGATCCCTCGCTGGTTGACCATAAAACCCAGAAATTTTCCAGATCCCACTCCAAATGCACACTTCTGGGGATTCAGCTTCATCTGGTATCTCCGGAGGATTTTGAACATCTCATCAAGGTTTTTGATGTGATCTTCAGCCTTCTCCGACTTAACCAACATATCATCTACGTATACCTCCATTGTCTTGCCAATTTGTTTTGCAAACATCATATTGACAAGATGTTGGTAGGTCACTCCTGCATTGATAAGTCCGAAGGGCATCTTTTTATAGCAGTATAACCCTCGATCAGTGATGAACGAGGTGTGTTCTTCATCCAGCTCGTACATGGAGATTTGATTGTATCCTGAATACGCATCCATGAAGCTTAAAAATTCATGCCCCGACGTCGCATCTACAAGTTGATCAATTCTTGGAAGAGGGAAGCTGTCTTTAGGACATGCCTTGTTAAGATCGATAAAGTCAATACAAGTTCTTCACTTCCCATTAGGTTTTTTCACCAAGACCGGATTTGCAAGCTAGTCAGGGTAAAAAGATTCTTTTATGAACCTAATCTCAAGCAATTTCTCCACCTCTTCCTTTAGTGCGACGTAACGTTCTGGATTCATGGCCCTTCTCTTTTGTCGCACAGGCTTTTTTGACGGATCTATTTTGAGGCGGTGGGATATGATCCTTGAATCAATCTCTACCATATCCGAATGCTGTCATGCAAAAACATCCAAATTAGTCCTCAGAAAAGCGATCAATGAAGCTCGCACAGGTCCGTGAACCTCCGTACCAATCTTCAAAGTCCTGGAAGACAAATCGAATGATATATATTCCAGGTCTTCCACGGGTCCAATTCTGACTTCGTCGATTTCTCGAGGATAGAAGTCTTCACTAGTCGTTTCGATTGACGCTTTTACTGGCGATTCGACTGACGCTTTGCCTGCTGCTTCAGCTGTTGTTTTATCCGCGGCCACGACTGACGCTTCATCTGCGACTACGATTGACGCTTGATCCGCTACCACGATTGACGCTTGATCCGCTGCCACGATTGACGCTTCATCTGCTGCCACGATTGACACTTCATCTGCTGCTGCAACCGACACTCCGATCGCTTCCACTGGCAGGTGGACCATCATCGTGCGGGACATCGCATCTTTTGCTGCGAGTTTCAGCGAGTTGTTGTAGTAAGTCCTCGCATCATACTGGTTTCCTCGCACCTCGCCTACACCATGTTGGGTTGGCAACTTCATCGTTAGATGATAGATCGAGGTGATAGCTCGAAATTCCCTTAACGTTGGTCTTCCTAGGACAGCATTAAAGGCAGATGGGCAATCTACTACCAAAAACTGGGTCATTATTGATGAAACTCTCGGAAAGGTCCCAATGCTAACCATCAGTTCAATCATGCCCATAGGCATCAGGCTGTCTCCAGTAAAACCATAGAGCGGAGCGGCGGCAGGCTTCAGGTCGCACTCATTTAATCCCATCTTCTTGAAGGCATCGAAGTACAGGATATCCACAGCACTTCCGTTGTCGACCAATACTCGCCACAACTGTGTGCTTCCACAGTTAATTTTTACGACCAGCGCGTCGTTATGCGGATAATGGACTTCCCTTGCATCTTGCTCTGTGAAGGTAATATCCATTTCCAGTACTCGCTGAAGCTTGCGTGGTCGCTGATCAAGGTGCATGATGTTGGTCAACGGCTGCTGTCGAGCTTCTCGTGCGTATCTATCCTGTGCTCGCTTGGAATCTCCTCCAACATGCGGCCCTCCAAAAATAGTTCGCACCTCACGTTGAATTTCTGGAGGTCGTTGTTGGTCTTTTTCTCGCCTTTCATCGCTCTGCCTGGTATACTACCGCAATCGTCCCTACTTATTAGGGTCGCGCTTTGCCCTGTCTCGCTTCATCGGTCCCGGTTGACGGTATCACTCCTTTTGGTTTGTGACCGCATAGATATGATCTATGGGAGCGTTTAACTCGGTATGATTGTTAAATCTCATGGGAGCTTTTGAAGTCTCCTGCCTTTTAGGCCTAGGCTGATTCTCATTGGCCTGTTCATTATTCCTCTTGTTTTTCTTATTGCTACTATTATCGGTGATGACCGCAACCTTTGCTGCATCTGTCTTTCCTCCTTTTTTGGTCTTTTGAAGATTCTCACGTGAAGACTCTAACCTTAGATGTCGACCGACTTTTCGGTAGAAGTCTTCGAGAGTTCTACATTCTCGTTCAAGCAATTCCTCCCAGAGTTTTATTTCTGGTCGCACCCCAGCCATCATAAGAGTAAGAACTCCTCCTTCAGGGGGGTTGTTGACCTTTGCTAGCTCTATGGTGAATCGATTGAGATAAGACCGTAGAGTCTCCTCTGGACCTTGTCGGATTGCGGACAAACTGACAAGCGGAACAGTGAAATTCTTCGCGGCCTGAAATTATCTTAAGAACGCCGTCTGTAGTTGTTACCAGGATGAAATCGAACCGGGTTTGAGTCCTCGGAACCACTTCTTTGCCGCTCCTGAGAGTGTTACAGCGAAACATCTGCAGCATGCATGATCACTAACCCGATGAAGTTCCATGCTGAAGTGATCCATATGGTCCTGTGGATCAGTCTTTCCATCAAAAGTATTGATGGTGGGAAGTCTGAATCCGGTGGGAAGGGCTGCAGCTCGAACCTCCTCACTGAATGGCGACTGGCGATACCCATCAGTGAGCTCATCATCCCATCCAGCAAGTGCATCTAATGCGATCCTTAAATTGTGAACGTCGACGTTCAGAGGGAAAGCATCATTCCTTGCTGGTGGTATAAGCGACCTTTGTTCGTTATCCTGTTTCGCAGCGGGCTGGTCTGGTAGAGTCTTCTGCGACCTATGAGAGGAATCCAGTGGCATAGTGCGACGAGACCGGCTGTGGTCGCTATGATGCGATACAGATCGATCATGACCACGTCGTCGCTGCAAGTACTGTCTTAGGTCTGCAGGATCTTGTCTTGACTCCCTGCTGATTCTTTCGAAGACACTTCTCGACGATCATCCCTGTTCACTACTCAAGCGATCCTGGTTGTTAGTGGATTTGCGAGAAGGTTGTGTATAATCACGGTTCGTACTTGAACTCTCCGTACGAGATTCTAGAGGCAAGTCTGTGACCTTGCCTTTCCCTTTGGAGATACGTTCTTCATGACGCTCCTGCTGAGTTCTTGGCTGGTCGCATCTTCTCGTCTCGAGAATCTGTATTCCCTTCTTAGGTAATTGAGCAGGACGTTCTTTGGAACGTTCATGTTGTGGTGGAGTCACCATCTGCCCTTCAGCAAGTCGTCGCAGAGTGTCATTGATCTGGTTAGTGACTTGCTGAAGGTTCACGAGTATTTCCTCCATACGATCCTGTCTCTGGGATAGGTTCTCTATTGCCGTCATAGTAGGCTGATCCGGAGCGGGATCTGCCTGTGTAGCAGCGGTACTTTGAGGTTGATTTTGGCTAGTCCCGGTGACTCTGGTAGTGTTTCTGGTGTTTGCCATTATCGAAAAGGTAGAATTTGATAAATATTTCTACTGGAATAGCCCTCCTTCTAGCACCAATTGTTGATGGAGGTTTTATCAACAATAAGTTTAGAAAAGTCAAGAGATGTGGCTTGTGTGAATTGACATAGTAATCAAAGCAAATAAGGAGAGAGGGATTTATAGTGGTTCAGTCCCGAAAAAGATGAGCCTACGACCACTATTTTCTCACTATTTTATGAATAATAATGAACACTCAAGGTTATAATCTTGTCTAGAAATCGGAAAGACTGAAAAGCTATTGAAGAATACTAAAGACTTAGACTACTCAAAGCTTAGAATACTCTAAACTTTGAGTTTTTTCTGACTTGATTTCTTTTTCGGAACATAGAGTCCCCTTTATATAGATAAAGGTAACCTTATGTCCCTAGGATCCTTATATCTCTAGGATCCTAATTGTATAAACGGGTAACTATACAATTGGGTAACATAAATTAAGTAACAATATAATTAGATAACTATTCAACACGAACAACTACTTGATCACAAATAGGATACTTCAGTTTCCCTTTCCTTGTAGGTTTCTTTTTCCCTGTAGGTTTCCTGTTTGACAAGGCAAACTGCTCAGAGGAGGTCGCATATAACCTTCACGGAGGAGGTCGCATATAATCCTTACGGAGGAGGTCGCATATAATCCTTATGCGACCTTAGGATTTTAGACCGCAAAACAATTGCCCCCCAGCTCCATTAGTTCTTTAGGACGAAATGGAGCTTCCAATTACCGTGCGACCTTGTGATGTCATAACTTAAAACTTGTGGTCTGAGTAATCGAAGATCCGTCAGATTCAAAATCTCATCTCTCAAGATCACGCGTATCTTCTTTTTTCTGTCAGAACGGAACACGTGTAGCTTATGTAGCTAAGAGCGAAATTCGAGGAAGCCTGATTGATACCAACCGTCACTTTTAAAATCAAATCTTTTCAAATTTTAAACAATCCTGACTTTTCGGATAGACTCAAATCCCGCGCAATCCTTAGCCTTTAGATTTAAAATTCAAATTCTCTGATCTACGGCTACGATCTAACGGTTCCTAGGTTATAAATATCAGAAATCATCTGTTTCATTTCACTCTCTCAGAAAACTTCAGAAATCCTCAGAACCCTAGCGCCGTTCTACCTCCCAGATCGCTCCAATCACCGCTTCTTCTCCGACAAAGTTTCGAATCGACTCAACTTCCTCTCTTGAAGAAAGATCAATGTCTTCTCTTATTTCTTTCATTCTTGAAAACAACTTCAATCTGGGAATAAACTCATTTCACCGAAGTGAAATAAGAAATTTGTTCCTCTTATACTCTTTTTTTTTTTCTTCAGTCCGTAGAGAAAAATTATTAGATATCACTTAGAAATGATCCTATGAAAAGAATTTCTAGAGTCTGATACTCTAATTTATTCTTGCTGAACCGACGGTTCATTTACTGATGAACTGCTCGAGCACCTTCTGATGAACTGCTCGAACACTTTCTGACGAACTGCTCGAACACTTTCTGACAAACTGCTCGAACACTTCTTGATGAACCCGTAGACCATTTAGGATTAAACTCGTTTGTTTAATATAATTTTTAGGATAAATACCTAGAATGTTAGCATAGTAGAAATCCTCAATATCTGAATCCCTGCGTATTTCTTTTCAGATGTCTAGTAGTAAGGAACTATTTAGGGAAGGAAATGCATTTTCTGGGGAATCCAACTCAAGTGTTAGTTCTATTAACCTTGAGGATTATCTCGAGCCCGAACCCGAGATAGAAATAACTGGGGCAAGACAAAGTAGTCCTCGAATAGGCGATCTTCCCCAGGATCAATGGCCCAGACANGCATATAACCTTCACGGAGGAGGTCGCATATAATCCTTACGGAGGAGGTCGCATATAATCCTTATGCGACCTTAGGATTTTAGACCGCACAACAGAGTGTAAAGTTGTAATTTTTAGTAACTATAAAGGCATACCGTGACTTTCTACGTAATTTAAAAGGATAATATAAGAATAAATTCTTTAAAAAGTCATTTATTTTTGTAATTTTTTTAATGTAAAAATTTGTATTTGTAAGAATGGAAAAACATTGTGAATATTTCAATTTTCATCTTGCGGCACATTTGAACCACTCCTTTTTTCTCGGGTAAAAACGTTGTGTACATTAGATAAATAGAGTATTATAAAACCAAATACAGTTGCTAATCCATAAGCTGCCAACCTTATTTGCATCTCAATGAACATGGATTATAGTTTTCTAAAAAAAATATTAGAACGTGCTTGAAGTTTGTATTTAGTTTTAAAATATTGTTATTATATTCAAACATGAAGAGAGTTAATTTGTGTTTATGGTATATATAAACAAAAATACTCAATTTCTTTAATAAAATAGTTATTATTAGCAATAATAACAATTAAATTTCTCACGGATCATTAGCTAATGATTTCTATTTTTTACAACCTAAAAATTTTTCATTGCATGACACTAACAATTAAGAGCCTAATCATAAGAAATTAAATTATCTACAGATGATACATAACTTTGGCATTTAAGCTTAGGTCATACAAACCTAAATATGATAGAGATTGATAAATGATTAATCTCTAAATCATTTAGAGATTCATAATTATAACTTGTGAGTCTAGTCTAGAAAGAAAATGACTAAGCGGGTGTTCTGCGTAAAAGAAAAAATAGCTTAAGAATGTTTAAAGTTCATACATTTACAGAAATGTGAGCTCACAAATAGTTAAATATAAGGAAATTATAAGTATTTGATAAACTTCACTAATTATTACTCTAGATGATTATATTTATCTCATGGAACATGTATTATAAACTTTTAAATTCTTTTAAGAATGTAAAGCGGAATCTAAAAATCACCTGGAAAAGAATATAAAGTCCTTCAGATATGATCACGAAAGGGAAGGGAATTCTTATGTGACAAATTCCAATTATATATGATAGATAATTGGATTCTATCACAATTTTCTATCTAAGTCTATACCAATAACACCAGTTGAGTTGTGCCCTATATGGAAATCAGTCTAAAACATCTTAGGATATTTGAATGTTCAACATATGTGATAAAGGAAATGAAAAAAAAAAAATGAAAACACGTACAGAAACATGAATTTTTGTAGGATATTCCAAATGATGCTAAAGTATTTGTTTCGATAAATGCAATTTTCTAAGAGGAAGATAATTGAAAGATTTTAAGCCCAAAGTAAACTAATCTTAGAAGAAATTTAAGGAGAATCTTTCCTAAATCAATTTTTATAAAATAAAACATAGTCAATATCACAAGAAGACATTACAACACCTATAAATCGACAATCTAGAAAGCCTCAGCATAGTTGTAGGGTTGCTAGACAATCAAACAAATATATTAGGTTAGGAAATAATTCAGAACATTCTTCTTGGACCTACAAAAAAGCTATGGAAGACATGGTATAAGCCATTGGTAAAAGGCTATACAATCCAATATAGACTCTATGTACTCTAACCAAATTTGGACTCTTATAGACTTACCAAATGAATTAAAACCCATAAGTGAGTTTACAAGAGAAAGGAGAAGTTGATAGAAAAGTAGAAACCTTTAAAGGAAGGTTAGTGGTAAATAGTTATACCTAAAACGAAGGTGTTAATTACAAAAAAAAAAAAAAATCTTCTCACATGTTGCAATACCTAAGTTTATTCGAAATCTATTTTCCATTTAAAGCTAGTCTCAATGTGACAAATCGATGTCAAGATAACATCCTTAAATGATAATTTTGATGAAAGTATCTAAATGACACACCCAAGAGATTCATAGAAAGAGGCTAGAAATAGAAAATCTGATTATTGTAGGGATACATTTATTGATTCAAGCGAGGATCTTAATGGTAGAACATAAAATTCGATCAAGCAATCAAAAGCTACGCTACGGTTTTGATTAGAGTATTGATGAATCTTGTGTCTATAAAAGGATAGATGGCTAAAATGTAGTATTCTTAATACTTCATGTTAATAATATCTTAATTATTGGAAATAATATACAAATATTAACAATAGTAAAAGTGTGTCTAGCAAAACAATTTCGATATCAAGGACTTAGTAAAAACTAATTATATTTATGGTATAAGAGTTATATGAGTTAAAAGAATAAAATAATAACATTATTCCGAGCTTCATATATTATCTAGATTCTTAGTGCATGATTTCAAGAATAGATTTTACCATTTTGATAAAGCATCAAGTTATCGAGGGATCAATATCTTAAGAATAGGCAAGATACGGAATTCATAAAAAGATTTCTTTATGCATTAGTTTTAAAAAGTCTTATTTATGCCACGCTATACATAAGACCTAATAATGTTATACTAAAGGATTTCTTAATAGATATGAACTAAATTTAGGCTCAAAATATTAGGCTGTACTCAAGCATGTAGTGAAATATCTTTAAAAATAAGACATTATATACTATTTAATTTTTGAAAAAAAGCTTGAATCCATAGGTTGCATTGATTCATATTTTCAATCTCACTCTAGAAGATGGATCTCAAATTATATAATTACTCTTAAGGGTTGAGTCATTACATAATAAAGTATCAAGTGACCTTACACTTAAGAGTCATTACATAATGAAGTATCAAGTAATCTTGCATTGTTGATTCAACGACATGCAAAGCTAAAAAAGAAGCTTTATGGCTCCATAAGTTTCTGTCAATCTTGAAATAGTTCCCATTATTGTGGAAATAATCGCATTTTATTGTAGTTACAGCGAAGTAGTTACCAAATTAAGAGAACCTAAAAGTCTCAAGAAAAGAAAATATATTAAAAAGAAATATCATCTAGTAAGAGAAATTTAGGCACTTATCCTGAGCTCTGGTTATAAGTTCTAAATTGCTACTATATAAAGCTCATGAGAAGTATTTATGATAGGACTGTTCTATAAAACTAGAATGTATAAAATTCAACAATATTTTAGCCAAAGAAGAGATAATAATAGGTTCTAAAATGGGCATGAGTTTTATTTGAATTATTACCTCTCCTAGGCATTATTCTTGATATATAAATTTATTCAGACATATTTAAATTATTTTCAGTAATATATCATAATTTTTACTTAAAGATTCATCACTCCTATGTGTAAAACACAAAATAAAACTAATACTTAATTATTATCATATTTACTTGGCTTATTTCATTTATTATATATTCTTTACTTGATATTTCATCTAAAGTTTTACAGTTACCTAGATTTAAACTTATTTTTTCATGCAAATATATCCTATCATTGCCTAAAGGATGGAAAAGCCACTATGTGATCAGTTTTATTATTTAATATTATATTTATCTTCATTTTTCATCGAAATCATATTTATATTAGGCTGCACATTCAGTTCATATAAGACTAAATCTCGTTTCGTGCTAGCTTACGTAGAGTGATTCGACGAAAATTATCAAACCAAAGTCTTTCCTTGATTCACTCAGTTGTGATCTATTCACTTAGGCTATATCCCTATTTCATGCCAATTCATTTTGGTATAAATTAATAGAACTTACTTTGGCCATACAACCTGACATAATGTCATATCACAGATGATATATCCACTTAACCATGTTTCATTTCTTAAAGAGATTAGGTATCGCATGCTAAGTGCAATTTTTTTGAAGGTTGGAAATCTAATCATAGTTTCACCTTCTACACAAAATTTCAATGAAATAGTAATAAAATAAACTTTTCTTAATACTTTGACCCAATAGTTTAATGTGTCAAAATCACTAGTTTTCCATAATCTTTCGGTCGATTGTTCATCAGTGTTAAGAATAATATCATGCAATCCTTTTCCAAGTTAAAAGAAGATAGCCAAAATATTGTGTCATGTATCTTGAATCTTTCAATCCTCTTCTGTTCTCCAAATACTATAGAGAGTGAAATAAAGAAACAAATTAGGCATATACTTCTTTTACTAATATTTTCTAAAACTGGCAATTTATTGACTACCAAAGTCGTTTCCTCATTCAACACCAAATCCAAATACTAAGATGTTATAAAACCATATATGTTCTCCATCACGAGCAACTTTAGTTGAAGAAGAAAAACTAGAAATGAGCGAAATTGATCCTAAAGAGAGGAAGGCCTAGGTCAAACTATACTCAATAGGAGTCCTAATTGTTTGGGATAATTTTTATTTTTTGAAGTCAAAGTCTTAAAATACCTTCCTTGAAAAGTTAATAGGTCCATGATTCCTTAAAAAGATTTTTTAAAACCTTATGAGAATTTATATAAATACTCCTAAAAGGATAACTGTAAAAATAATTACCCTGAAGTATGACTTTTTGTAATTTAAACAATCTTTTGATTTGTGTAAAATTATACTTTTATATTTGAAATTTCTATAGAGTTGTATTTTCTATGTATAAATTAGGTGATTTGTTTTAAGTTTTTTTCAATAGATTTTTTGTATTAGTATGCAAAAATAAGATATTTTCAATTCAGATTCTGTTTTTAGTGAGAAATTTGTTAATCAATTTATATGTAGAAGATACAAATTTGAAGCGATTTAAAATATAGATGTATAATTTTGCACGAGTCAAAAGACATAGTTTAAATTGTAGAAAGGCAATGTTTCAAGATATTTGTTTTTACAGATAAACCTATTCATAAAAGTAACTCTTGATGCCTAAAAGATTTTTCGAGCTATGCCAAATAGGCACATATACCTTTAAGTAAAAAGACTAATATATATATATATATATATATATATATATATATATATATATACCTTCCTTTAATTAAACTTTTAATAATTTGCTCTTAATAATCACCCTATCATATTATAATTATAAACCTTAAACATTTTCTATAAGCCTTATATTCCCTATTAAATTCTTTTCATAATTGTATTCATTAATGATAAGCTTTAACTATTTTGTATTGTTAAGAAACTTTAACAATCTGGATACATTGGATGTTGATATTTTAATGTTTATTAAACAAATTGTTAAAATAAAATTAATAATGTATATTTTATTGAATGATACTTTATCATCTAGGCAAAATTAAAATATGATTTTCTTCGAGTTTTGTTGTGGCCCTTTTGTTTAGTAGTTCCTATCTGATACAAAAAGAAATAAATAGAAAGTAAAGATATATACCTAGACTAGTAAATACTAACTAAGTTGCCTAGAGAATAAACACTACTTGGATTCTAAGCTTGATCCAAATCCTTACCACAAGTAAGACCTGTCGGAGAAAATAAGGTGAGCAAAATTTGCCCTATAGATATTTTTCTCCATTTTTCATAAACGATTATAATTTATAAAATATATATATGTACAGTTACTTTTGTACAAACTTTCAATAAAGAATTTTATAAATTTTTTTTAAAAAATATTTTATCCACCAATTCTTATTGCCACAAAAGAAAAACTTTTTTTTAAAATTTAAGTACAACATTATGTAATCAACTCACACACACATTTAAATACATATATATATATATGAGCACCAATCCAGTAGGTTTTTTTTTTTTTTACCTATACATATGTATTAATTTGGTCAATGAAAATTTATCATGTACTTTTTTATAGTAAACAATAAGAGAGAGAGAAATAGTATTAATGATGTATGTCTTTTCATACACTTCATTATAGTCATTAGATTACTATTAGATGATAATCCAACAGCTAAAAAAAATATCTATCCATAGGTAAAAAAACATACTTACTAGATTGGCAATATATATATATATATATATGTATTATATTTATTCTTGTCCATTGCCTGCCAAGATAGTCTGTGTTGAAAAGACTCTAATAAGGTTTATAGGGTCTTACTCAAGGAATGCAACCATCGGTTACTCTCATGTTACCGCAACTTATTCGGACCCTCATATTGTATATAATAATAACATTAAATAAAATACCAACTATGCAGACTTTATCATAATAAAGTAACTCATTCAATCAATTCAAAGTTTAAAAAATAAATAAAAACAGTAAAGACAATCAAAACAATTTTAACAAGATAGTTTAAAAACTCAATTGAAAATCCCCTACCTCGCGATAACAATCAAAGTATCCTAAGATGTGATCCTTATACCTTGATGATAATATTAATCGAGCTCCAGATAAATAAAAACCAAATACCAAAATATATATTTTCCAATATTTGCGTAACACGAAGCTAACTAATGAAAATACTCCTACAATTCCTCGATAAATAATCCTATAGTCTAACTCTCAAAACAAAACCCAAGTGATTTAGAAAATTAGCAGATTACTAAACCCATCAAAATATAGATAAAAAATTACAAAAACCAACTTTCTATCAATTTGTCAGGATATCCAGATCATCGTCCTAGCAGTCTGGTTATAGAACTGCTTGTATGAGTTCACAATCTCTATTTAGAATAATTTAGTCTACATTTCCAAGTGGAAACAACCTTCTAAGCAAGATCAACTTTTATAGGTTGATTCTTGCAAATTTTGGCCAAAAATGACCGTTTAGATCTCGAAAATCGCGATTTCTCTCTCCTGATGAAATTTAAATTCTTATAGCATTTCTCACATAAAATTTTAACAAAAATCTAAAGTAAAATAGCAGCTAACTAATATTAATTACTCACCAAATTAATCCTCAAACCTCCATTCATAAAGGAAATCACAAATCTGAAATCACCCAATAATTTAAAAACTGAAAAAATCAAGAAGTTCAAGAACACTTATCCAATTGATGAGGCTATATTGTATTATCAAATTTTAAAAGCCCTCACAAGTATTCTTGATCATCAAAATAATCTTCAAAAACTTCCCAAACATAGACATAAGCAATACTATCAAATTCTGTCAAAAAACTATGAAATGAAAGAGTTTTGATAGAGATTACTTACCTACCACCTAGGAAAATGAGGAGATTTAGATAGTTGATAATAGGCCTACCATCAGCCCTAAAAACCTATTTATAATCAAACATAGACATGTTAAATAACCTTAGTAAGTGATCATACTACCAAATATTCTAGCCCTTACTATTAAATCATTCTACTTTTTTTTTATCACTCTTAAATCCCAAAATAATATAAACAATTAATAAAAATCCCAATTATGGTATCACAAAATTCTGAGTATTGCGTGAGGTTAGAGATTGGAGCCAAATTTGTATTCATTTTAATATGGATCAATATGTGGGAGATTTAAAGTAAAAATGAAAGTAGTCTACCAACTTGTTTCGATGAATGTCAATTTTTTTTTTTAAAAAAGAAAAACTCTCTAATCATCATGGAATATTACACTCACAAAACGCAAAAACTACACTGATAACAGAAAAGGATGAAAAATTTTATATTAGAGCTTTATGTTTGAAAACCATTTAATTATGAAATTGTATATTATTTTAATTAATCCGAGAATTTACTCATTTATTTCTCTTTCGAATTATGCATTTTTTTTGAACAGGTTGAATTTGAAAACATCCATATTGATGAAAAATAATTCCAAAAGAGTTTGAAAAGGATTTTAATTTTTAAAGGTAAGAGTTGCTGGAGAAATTTAAAATTGTTAATTATACAATATAAAATAATGGGTGCAATTATTGGAAATGAAATATCATACATTCAACGAAGGGCATATGATTATATTTTGGTGTTTTTACCTCGGGATAAAAATATGAGAATCAATTTAGAAAAAAAGGGGAATGCCGCTGGTTTGAAATATAGTCGCTTGTAAAATTATAAATTGAACGAAAAGTCAAAATAAATTACAGTATAATTTTCAGCAAAAAAGAAGAAGAAAAAATAAAGTGAATAATTACGTAATTATCCTTGAAAAGAATTTTGTTGATGACTCGATGCCCATTAATACGCCCACTTAAATCACCCGTACGAAATTGTGTAGATGAACATCCCTAATCTCGTCACAAACCATGCCACCGCTCTGTACTCTACCCATATGATATCACACACACTTATTCGCTTCCCGTGCTTGCTGTACAAGCTTCTCTCCTCATAGGGTCACCACCACCACCACCACCACCACCACCACCATCATCATAGTACATAACAAAAATAAACAATTAAAAAAAAAAAAAAGGAAAAGAAAAGAAAAGGTCAGATTTTTATGTTCTTCCCTGCCTACTTGGTTAGTTTCTTTTCTTTTCTCTCCTTTCTACCCAATTCAAAACCCTAATTCTCCTTTTTCTCCATCATATATATATATTTTTTTTTTTAAAAAGGAGAAGTAAAATCACCTTGTTTGGTTGCCTAGAAAATCAACATTTTCTATTAGGGCTTAGCAAAGCTGGAGGAGAAAATTCGGCCCCGACTTTTCTTTCTTCCTTGGCAAATGATCATCTGACGGCGCCGGTTATTACACAGTTTGTCTGGCATTGGCAGATAGAAGAAGCGAAAGCCATGTCGGATGACATGCTCTTACATTTCTCCTCCAACTCTTCCAACCAGTCCGATCAGTCCTTGCCCACCAAGATTGCCAAGCTCGAGGCCCGTATGGTTGGCAAGGCCTCTTCCGCCTCTGCCGCTGCCGCTACCGCTGCCGCCGCTGCTGCTGCGCCTGCACAGCAGCAGGCAACTTGGTCATCTGTCTCATCGGCCATGAAATTCGTCACTGACGAATTGGCTGAACCCTCTACCTCTAGTGACTCCGATGACGATGTAAGCCCCCTTGATATTGTTAATGTAGATGAATGTATGATTTTTTTTGAATTGTTGTCTTCTGTATTTTGATGAATATATAGGTGACTATGAGTACATTGTCTTTGTATTTTATCAGTGAATTGAGGAAACTTTTTGGTGTTGTAGAACCCGGGTTTGAATTTATAAACTTCTCCAGGGGTTCTCAAGGTTGGGGAAGGAGATCAAATCAAATTTTGGGGAGATTCATGTTTGGAGTTCGATATCTTATCAAACCTGACCTAGCAATATGCTGGAGTTTCATGGGTCCAAAAGATTGTAGGGTTTGGGAGAGGACTCAGTTTCAATATCAAGTTTGCAAAAAAGAGCTTGGGGGAATTTCTGGGATATGAAAAAAGTAAGAAATAGAATAGGCTGAGGTTTGAAAATTTTATATTCTGCGTAGAAAAGAAATTGGGCACTTCATATCTTTGCTATCATTAATAGATTGATCCTAAGGCCACATTCTTTGAGCCCTGATTTCATATGGCGTATTGACATTCCCTCTAGAGTTTGATTGTTACATGGTTGTTTGCTTGGGGGGATTAGTAATAAGTTTATAACTTGTGACTTGGTGCATCATGTGTGGAAAGAATGGTGAAAGTTCCCAAACAGTTATCATCACATTGGACGGTGTCGCAGATTATTATCGAAGATTTGTTTTTTAGAAGGTCTTTAAATGTCCTGCTACTTCGATGCTTGTTGTAAAGTTTATTGAATTTGGTTCGAGAATAGAAGTGACATCTTTTTGAGTTGTCCTATTATGGTTATAATTTGAGTTACTTGTTTTCAGCGAATCAGTTAGGTGGTTGAGGATAAATGTCAACTTGAAAAGAATTTGTAGGGGGAGTGAAGTTTTTGCCCTTTTAGCTGGCTTTTTCATAGAAAGTTCAAAATATATTCCCATGTTTCGTTTCTTTGTTGAGTTGGAAAATGTTTTGTTGCTATAAGTGCGTCTGTCTCTTCTCTTATTACCATTTGTTAGGTTTTGTTTTCATTTTTATTCAGCAATCCAAGTTCAGTTTTTATGGGAAATAGTAACATGTTTTATTGTCTTTTAGCGTGTTGAATATTATTCAGATTCAATTTATTATTGCTTATCATGGTTAGAATACGATGTGATATGTATATGGGTTCATCATCTTGTAACAGAATGGAGGAGAGTTTCTAATACAAGCAAACACTCAAAAGCGTCAGAAACTTAAAGAAGATGAAAGCTCAACTGCTTTTGAACATGTTGACGTGAGTTCCTTTTTGGTTACTTAGCTTGGTAATAACTTGTAAGTCAAGACTAGATGATTATTTTGTTGACTACCTGTTGCTCACTTATGTAGTCTTTGGTTAATTATATGCTTCTTTTTCGATTATTTTTGTGTTTCTGTATCTTTCAGCATTAATACAAGTTTTTGTTTGTTATAAAAAAGGAGTTGTGTTTCTGGAAAACTTGTGATACAATGCTTTTTTAATTTCTTAAATTAATTTGATTGATATTTTTCTGGTTCTTACAATTGATGTTTGAAGTCCATTGTCAAAACATTTCTTTGTGCCGTCAATAAGATGTGTTCTTGTCCCCACTTTCCTAGAACACAGATTACAGATTATGGACTAGAGATTTTTACAAATAAAAATTGCAGGCTGTGGCTGAAGGAAGACAAATCAGTGTGGAAATGGTCGAAACTAAGGCAAATTCTGATGTAAATAGGAAAAGACATGGTCGTGGTAGAGGGCATTCTGTTTCAGGGCGGGGACGTGGTTCGAAAACTTACGATCAAGCAAGATCACAAATATGTCCTTCAACAGTTACACCTTCAAATGGTCAGCTTGAGAATTCATATAATAAGGTATATTAGTTTTCTTAGAGCAAATTTTTGGATTGAACTTGTTCGGCTTTGTAGCTGATATTCTAAATGTTGATTTGCCATGCTGTTGCTGGACTAACCAACTATTTTTTATGTTTCTGTATATATATATAAAAATAAAATTGCATGAAGAATAAGAGGGAACTAGTCTTTTTAGTAGTAACTTGTGATGAGTTTTTAATTAGAGCCTTCATTTTCCCGTACATCTCTGCCAAACTATCTTCTTTCTTTCTGTCTTTTGTAACTTGTAGTTGAATGCAATAAACTGCCACCTTACTTGTAGTTAGGCTTTTAGAGCGTTCATTGCTCGCTAATTTTGTCTTTTTTAGTTGAACGAAGTAGTTATAAGACCAAAGGTAGACTACTGGGGGAGTTTTATAGAGGAATCTTTTTAGGCTCGTATAATAATCTGCAAAAGGGGAAACGTAGTGCACAAAGTTCCTTATGTTATCATTGTACTCAAGATTTATACAAAACTGATAGTCATTACCTGTTATGTGTTTTCTTATTTATAATAAAATTTCTTTGGATTGTTTTTACCCTAAATCTATTTTTTTTTTTCAAGAAGTTTATAATTGTTTTGTTCCTGTAATTGAGTGGCTGATTGTCCTTAACCAACTTATATTTATGCAGGACAGTAGGTCCAAGGAGCATTTCCGTAATGACAGCCGATCTTCATTTGAGGTGCAATTCCTTGTTTATTTTTCATTCATTTGCGATTTGCGGGAGGAAAATGAATTTATTATGTTGAAACCAAAAATTTGCAGTTGCAATCTTTGGGTGTTATTTATTTTTTATTTTCATTTTTAATATTTTTTTGTGTGTGTGTGTGCATGGTTTTATTAGATAAAAGCATTATAGCCTATCAATATATATACGCATGCATACATATATATATATATATATATATATTTATATATACAATTCTGGTGCAATTGATATTTGGTAACTCATAGTTGTATTTCATTTTGTCAAAAAATTAGGAAGAAATTACGTCTTTAAGGGCGAAAGTTGCAACGCTAGAGGAGGACCTGCATAAATCACGTCAAGACACATGTAGTTATCAGAATCTGTGCCAACAGTTAGAGAAGGTAACTAATAAAGTGTGCATTATATTTCCAACAGGACAACATATGTGAAATTACTGTCATTCATTTCCATTTTCTGCATGGAACATCGTCTGTTCATCTTTGATTTTGGCAAGTACACCTATTATATATTTTTCTTTTCAACTTTTGCTACCTTGTTCGTGCAGGAATTGAAGGAACTCAAAGATAAAGAACAACAAGTAAACCCTAAGGTGTGATTTTGAACAGTTTGTGTTTATCTGTGTTTCTAACTTATGATCTATAGAAGTTTATCTTTTTATTTTTTTATATAAATGTTTAGGGTACTTTTCTTTCTTAATCAAGGGCTGAGTTTTATTTCCATCTGTTTGTCATTCTGCTTGGAATCAGAAACATTTTAGAAATATTCTTGCAAGAAATAGAAAAATGTCAGAAAACATTTGTTTTTCTAAGAAAATGTTTCAGAAACATTGAATTTCTAAGAAAATGTTTCAGAAATATTTTGGTACTTTGTCATTAGAAATACTGTTGATTAGCTAATTGAGGAGATAATGTCCTTTTCACTATCATACAAGTAGGAAGGAATCCTAGTTGTTTACACAAGACCACTAAAAGAGTTGCGTATTTCTTGACAAGACCACTAAAAGAGTCACATATTCAATGGAGGCTACTCCAGTCCAAACTGCTGATTTTATTTGTAAGCTAATATAGAGTTGTTGAAATATATATTTTTTTAATATGATGATAACTTGATAATGTATTTCAATATATTTCTTAATAGATAAATGGCCTTTGTGGTCTCTGAGCTTTTCTAAATGTGACAGTTTGGTCCCTGAATTAAACAAATGACCCAATTAGTCCTTGAACTTATGTTTAAGTGACAATTAGTCCAAACCTTAAATGTTGTTAAGTTTAAGAGAAATTCTCATGTGAATATTACGTACTCAGTTGGAAAATATAAAATAAAAAATGAAAACTAAAAAAGAAATATACATCTTAACTTTTTAGCTGTCTTATCACTTTCAATTTCTTCATCTGTCTCTAATTTTTTATTAATGGTTTTTAGCGATTTGAACTAAATTGTCACTTAAAACATAAATTCAGGAACTCATTGGGCCATTTAAAATTTCAGGGACCACTGTTGCCAAAAATCCTTCTTAATATGATGATAACAGTTGAACGTTTCTTTGGTACATCTATATATCTTTGTTTTTTTAATCTCTCACTTGTTACAGTCAATAGTTGTTTTTCTCTTATGCAGAGGACAAAAGTCATATCTGATTTGCTGATATCTGTTTCAAAAGCAGAGAGGCAGGAGGCAAGAATGAAAGTACGACAGGATTCTTTAAGACTTGGCAATGTGGGTGTCATCAGGTAATTTTGTTTACTTTTTTATTTCATGTTATATATATGTATATATTTTGGGGCTGCTTGGAATGGGTTGTTAATACTTTTGGTGCCCCCTGAAAGTGAGGAAAAGGGAGGAACAAGAAGAGGACCAAAATGTGAAGCTAAAGACATTTTTCAATGCTTGGAATGGGTTGTTAATGCTTTTGGTGCCCTGTAAGTGAGGAAAAAGGGAGAAACAAGAAGAGGATGGAAATGTGAAGCTAAAGACATTTTTCAATGGTTCCGTTAGATGCGCAGCAAACAGGGATGAAGAACCTTTGTTGGAAAAAGAAATAAAGACAAGAAAAGAAAAGGAAAAAAAAAAACAAAGAAAGGAAGAAACTGAACTTTCATTGATAGAGAAGAGTTTAGATAATCACAGAAGGGTGAGAAATCATCTAAAACAGTAACAAAGAAAATTCAAATTGCAGAGAGAAAAGTTTGTAGATTTGCTTTCTTGAGTAGCTCGGTTAGGTACTTAGGTTTGGTTGAGGGTTTGAAAAGTATGGGGAAGAAGGGGTTTTCAATGAGTTGAGACAAAGATGGTTCAGGGTTAAACTGTTGAAGTTGATAAGAAAAATAAAGAATTGGAGTTGCTACTCTGGGTTATAAACAGTGACCAGAGAACTACTTTTTGTTTCTTCTTTGATAATTGATGATTGTTTATTATATTGGGTTTCTGAGATAAGAGTTTGAGGATGTATTAAGACAGAATGCAGTTTTTGGTGTGGCTTAAGAGTTGAGGAACAATGTGATTACGTGAAATTTAAACCATAAAATGTGTTTTAGTGCTTATTGTAGTCTTTTTTTCACAAGAAACTTTTTAATGGGATGTTTCCTCTCTCTTGGTAAGCATCACATTTATTTGGCAGGAAAAATATCTTCCTATAGATGTCTAGAAGAAGAATAGGAACGCTCTTTTAACTGAAAATATTTTGAATTGTATGTTCGAATATATTTCTTAGATCTTGTTTTCTTGTCATTCTTCTTTTCTGTTTTGTTTGTTGAATGCTTTACACTGGATAGAGCTGGAACTGTCATATCCGAGACATGGGAAGAAGGCCAAGCTTTAAAGGATCTCAATGCTCATCTTGTATGTTCTGACTAGATTTCTTATTTCAATGTTTTATCTGGTGAACCATTGAATTAAATTTGTCCCTTTTCATTTATTCTATCCTTTATTTACTTGTTTAAAGAGCAATCGAGTTCCTCTTAGGCTACAGCATTTTTCCTTTTTAATGCTTTCCTTTTCGGTACTTATGCAACTTAACTTGTAGCTACATGCATACGTTCAAATAAAATCTTAACTAATATGGACAAACTAGTGTGTATTGTACTATGAATGGATCAGATTTCCGAACCAGTCTAAAAATAAACTAGGAATTGAGATTATCAATCATATTTTCTTTGTAAGTTACCATTATAAAATTTACTTTTGGAATAGTCAAATTTTGGCTTTAACTGGGCTTTTGCTATCCTTGTAGGAAGAACTTTAGTTTTTAGCTTCTCCCTAGGCTTTGGTGGCAAAAGAATTTCAGGACTTCCCACTTTCTTCAATCTGTACAAATTGACACTTTTTGTAGTGGTGTGTAGATTTGTTTTATCCTGTGTTTTAATTTTATTAATGTTTCTTATCTTTAAGTATACATTATCCCCTTCTCATATATTTACTTCGGTTTTGATAATTAACAAAAGTTTTGTTTCTTGTAATATCAGTAATGCTTCAGTCTGTGAACATTTTTTCTAATCAATACTGAGTTCTACATCACTTTATTTCAATTTCCGTGCATTATTCTATGATTTCACATCATTGCTGAAGAGTTGACCTTCTAACGGAACATAGTAATCTCAGATGTGGTCAGTTCAATTTGTCCATTATGTAACTGCATCATATTTGCGTATGTAATTTTTCTTCCAAGTCTTTTGAATGCTTTGATTAAGTTGTACATTATATTCATGTTTTGTTTCGGTTTATCATAAAAACAAAACAATGAACTTGAATCTTTTGATGGCATGGATCTTAACACTGATGCAATTTCCTAGAGACAATTGCTAGAAACAAAGGAGGCTGTCGAGCGGCAACGAAAATCATTGAAGAAAAGACAATCTGGTAAATTTCATCTGTGTTTTATGACTTTTTAAACTCTCCTGTTGTGCCAACTGGGGTTAGTTCAGTTGGTCTAAGATTTGAGAGATGTGTGTGAGTTTGGGAGGGTCATGGGTTCAAGCCTTGGTAGAGTGTGTGTGTGTTATTTTCCTTTTTAAATTTGTAGTAAGTGGTGGTTATTAGTTAAGCCCCACTTTTTTTTTTTAAAAAAAAAAACCTCTCCTGTTGTTTTCTTTTTAGTTAGTGGCACTTTTAAAGTAATAAGTAGGTTGTTGCCACTGGTTAGTATAACACTGACATCACTACTAAAACTACTTTGAGCAATCGCGTCATTCTTCTTGCACATTGGTCATAAATAGCTATGGTTCATGCTGACAAATATATACCAATCTAATTGCTAAATGTGTATCTCACTGTCTCGCATACAATCAATAAACGCACACTCTGTCCCCTGGCTGTACTGGATCGAGCACTGATCCCGTTTTTGCATGGGGCATTGTTATGGACATATCGATGTAAAAGCTGTCACATGTTTGATTTTAGCACCCTTGTCAATCTAATCAGTTCACTTTCTGGTACTCTTGAAATGTCTGTCCCTGATTCCAGTCATCACTCTTGTTCTACTGCAATGTTGTACCTACGTTGCATATGGCACTCCGTTTTCACCGTTTACCTTGTTTTATTCCTCAAGATAAGGGAGATGGAGCTGATGCAGAAACAGGAACACAAGAAGAAGATATTCTCATCCAGGACGAAATCTACAAGTCCCGTCTAACCAGCATCAAACGTGTTAGTTCACAATACCGCATTTTGGCTTTGGTCATTTCCATATTCTTCTGTTCTGTCTCTTGTCCACAATTTTTTGTCATTGAGTTGTGGCTTTTTTTGTAGGAGGAAGAAACTATTCTGCGGGAGAGGGATCGTTATGAGCTAGAAAAGGGAAGGCTTATACGTGAAATGAAACGTATCCGAGATGAAGATGGTTCTCGTTTTAACAATTTTCAGGTTCTGAACCACAGATTTGCCCTCTTAAATCTTCTTGGGAAAGGGGGTTTCAGCGAGGTTTACAAGGTCAGAACTTTGTGAAAGATTAGAATATCATATTAGTACTAATTATATTCTGCCACATCTTTAAATATGCTTCAAGTCAGCTGAGAAAGTTCTAGATTAGTCCTTGCCTGTATTGGCAATTGTAAAGACGTACCTTTTTGCAGTGATTTGAAGTAAGAAATTTCCAGCAGGCTTATGATTTGGTAGAGCATAGATACGTTGCATGTAAGCTTCATGGTTTGAATGCTCAGTGGAGCGAAGACAAGAAGCAAAGTTACATTCGGCATGCAATTCGTGAGTACAATATTCACAAGACGTTGGTGCATCGTCACATTGTCCGGCTCTGGGACATCTTTGAGATTGATCAGAATACATTCTGCACTGTGTTAGAGTATTGTAGTGGTATGCATACCCCAGATATTTGTTGATCCGACAGTCTTATCCCTTATGTACCTATTTTGATGGGGAAGTTAAAAGCTTTGTTTTGCCATAAAATTGCTTCTCATTATTTGTTTTATCCCTCAGGGAAAGATCTTGATGCTGTACTCAAAGCAACTCCTGTGCTGCCTGAAAGGGAAGCTAGGATTATTATTGTTCAGATATTTCAGGGCCTTGTATACTTGAACAAACGAACACAGAAGATTATTCATTATGATCTGAAGCCCGGAAATGTTTTATTTGACGAACTTGGTATTGCGAAAGTTACTGATTTTGGTCTCAGCAAGATAGTGGAGGATGATGTTGGATCCCAGGGTATGGAACTTACATCCCAGGGAGCAGGAACATATTGGTAAGTAATAAGATTACTGATAAATAATAATTGGAGTTAGCTTAATTAGCAAGAGTTTTTCTTATGTGTCACTAATTATTGCCTTGTGTTCGAAAACTCAAATTGTTCGAGGTTTAGCTCTAATGCTAAGTAAGTTGGAATAGGTTCTGAACAGTATGCATCTGATTTAGTTTTACTTTGTGACTTATAATATTGGTCCTTTTTCTTGTGCTCTTGGACATAACCTATTTGGCTATGGATGTCCAATGTCATTTGCAGGTATTTACCCCCTGAATGCTTTGAACTTAGCAAGATACCTCTCATATCATCAAAGGTCAGCAGTATTTGGCATTGGGTATTTCTTTGTGAGGGAAATTATGCAAATTTAGGAGGGGAAATTCCTTCTTAACAAAACCCCTCTAACGAAAAAAAGGAAAAGATGAAAAATGGGTCCAATCATTTTATTCTGAGTTTCTGACTGGATATGCAAGTCCAATTGAGTCTATTTCTAGAAATTTTTTTCACCTCAAAGAGGAGCTTAGTTTCAATTTTGTGCTGTTTTTGACTGATTGTCTCTTCAAGCAGGTTGATGTTTGGTCAGCTGGTATTTTGTTTTACCAAATGCTCTTTGGAAAACGTCCATTTGGGCATGACCAGACTCAAGAACGCATACTTCGTGAAGACACAATCATCAAAGCACGTAAAGTTGAATTCCCTTCTAGACCTTCTGTTTCTAATGAGGCAAAGGTGAGTTATGCCCTCAGTTTAGTCGTGTGTACTGTAAGTGTATTAGATTCTTGGACTATAATTGTTCACTAAATTTTCTATTTGAAAAAGAAACATTGCCTTAAACAAAAGAAGACATGAAGAATTATTGGCCATGGACTTTTTCTGCATTAGGGTGGGGTGTTGAAGCAGGCCAAGAATGACATTGTTTTTTATTTTATTTTTTTAAGATAAAAAAATTAAATCATGTAGATTGTCTTTGTTTTAATTATGAGTTCACCATTGTGTTGAATGCAATGGGATATGTCGGTTTGTACTCAAGTCATGAGTCCAACTGCCAAATTTCCACTGCAAGTGCAAGAGTTCCCCAAAGTTTAGGCCTAAAAACTTTTACTTGTAGTTTCTTGCATGTTGTAAAATCTACGAGGCATTGCATCATTTCGTGTTTCTGGTCCTAAGTAAAGTACTTTGACATCTTTGTGGCCTACTTCTGCTAAGGAGTTAAAGATAGTCGGTTTCTTTTACTTCGTTTCAGTTGGATGTATTGTTTGAAATAGTTATATTTACTGGAGTTTTCTTGTTGGTATCTTTTTAGATAGGTTTTGGTTTATATTGTCCTGTTATTTACCTTGAGGAATGTCATTACCACATCTTTTTTTTTTTTCCTCCCCCCCCTCCTCCTTTTTGGCTCTCTTCTCAGAAGAAAAAATAAAAAATAAAAAAAAAAGAAAGAGAAGAGAAGAGAAGAGCCAAACAAGATTTAGGATGTAATAGAACACTTCGGAAAAGTAAGATTTTATTATGGTTCAAGAAAATAGGATATACATAGAAATAAGGCGGTTGTTGCATTGCTTTTGTTTTTTTTGTTTCTGTTTCTTTTATCCTAAATCAGCATTATAATAAGAGTATCCATTCCTTTGTCTGTCATTATCATATTTCATGTTTCTTCACAATTATGTTTGTAGGAATTGATTCGCCGTTGTCTAACATATAACCAAGCAGAGAGGCCTGATGTCTTGACTATAGCACAAGATTCATATCTCTCGTACTCTAAGAGATGACAACAATTTACATAGCTGCAGCTTAAGGTGCCCCCAGTCGAGAGTTAGAAAATTTTCATTTATTTCAACAGAAAATCAAAGAAATTTACTGCAAGCCCACATGCAAATTTTTGTATAGGTTGTAAAGGTTTTTGTAATTACTGGCTCTGTAGCCGAGTCTTTTTACCTTATAGAGAAAGTCTGGGGCTCTAACTTGTTTACTCGAATGTTTTGTGGGGGTTGAAGAAATGACCTGACCTGGGAGTTGGGTTATCTGGGCTCTTCTCGGAAGGACTTGTATGAAACGAGGAAACTTTTCATAATTTATTCCTTTAACCGTTTTTCTTTTCTTCTCCATTCTTTCCTAGCATTGCTTCTAACCTTACTGTTAAGAATGTGATTTCTATAACAGAAAAGTGGACTTTTTTTAAAAATTTTATTTTTTGTTGTTGAAAGAAAAAACAGAAAAGTCGATTTTCCATTCGATGAAACAACCAATAAAAGCTGCTTCGGGTGAGATATTTTTACACGTTTAATTTCTATGTTGTACATCCTATTAATATCTTTACTACTTTGCCAGCCCTTACAATTCACAACTGTTTTTGATTCTTTCAATATTTATTTATTTATTATCTGTAAATAATTTTTCAGTCGAAAAGGGTCGAAACTTATTGAAAAATTTCACATTTGCCAAAAGTTTTCACCACTTTTGTTGAAAATTGGTTGAAATTTTTGGACAATTATCGTGGTTTTTCATTAAAATGTGCCAAAATGAATCAAAAATTGATTGATAATGGATAAATTACCTCATGAAATTGAGTAATAAATTATTCTAAAATTTCTATAATATTTACATATAGAAACCGGTTATCCATATTAACATGTCAATTAAATCAGATTCAAGCCAATGAGATGTCTGAGAACTTTGTTTTCTTAACAAAGTTTGTACGTAGATGATTGAGTGGAGCAAATACGGCTGTTTATGAGGAGCAAGTACAGTGGTTTATCTATCTAATTCAATTTGTACTTTTTTCAAGAAATTGTATCTGATCTGCACATAATGTAGATTTTAAAAATCATATCTAATGCATAAAAAATTTTAATTAATTTAATTCAATCCGTAAATATGGAGATTGGATTGGTCACTTTAGAGTGATTACTTGAGCGTAATTAATAAGTCTTTATAATTGGGTTTTATATTATTTTTTTATTATGGATTATTCATTTTTAGCATAAATTTGGGCTTTTTATTACAAGTTTAGCCATTACTCATTATTTTAGCATTTTTTTTATTTTAAAAAAACACATATAATCTATGAAATCTAAAATAAGTATGCCAAACAAATGAGCAATGCAACTTATATGAATTGTAAAAAGACTTGTGTTATATATAGATATATTTTTTAATATATAATTTAAGTAGGGATTAAATTAGATCAGTTACTTTCAGAGTAAAAAATATATTTGATCTGTAGAAATATGTTTGAAATATATTTTTTAATATATTTCAAAAATTCAATTCAATCCAATCTGCACATGTGTGAATATCTGCACTTTGAGAATTAAATTAGATTAGATTATGCGAATTGGATCGAATGATGCAGATTTTGAACATCCTAGAGTAAGAGAGTTCTTAGAAATGAACTATAATGCACATTTGAAAATCTTAGATAAAAGATAAAATAATTAATTATTAATAGTCCTAAATACCATTATTAATGAGAACGTAATTGTCCTTATCCCACATCTCTTGATATTGTGATAAAAAGCCGAGAATTTGATATAAATAGTAATAATTTAGACTAAAATAATTTTTAAGAGTGTTTTGAAAAATACGATGCGTCATTTTCAAATTACAAGTTAGTATTACTCAAAAATAGCTATGCCTCGTGTTCAAATAATAGTAAATATCAAAAGGGAAAGTTCAATTCTAGTTACAGTTGGTCTTTTCCAATTTTCAAATGGCAATAAATAGAATTATAACTATATGGTCAAGCAAATACTTTCTACTACAAGTACAACCACAAGTAAAGCTTCACGTATATCATAAGTTGGGTTCTTCCTTCAATAGGATAGACAAGGAATATAAAACAATAGCACTAGAACATGTATGAAGAGCTAACAATGTCTCTAACTGAAATTTCAAAAATGCAATTGCTACACCATTACAGATTTATATTAGAACACAGCTCGTCGTAAATGACTCGAGGCTTTTTTAAATGGACAAGAGACTTCGATTTATCAAGATTGCTTCTCATAATTTTTTTTTTCTTACGTGTTCATGTACCAAGCATTTCTGAATCATTTTCTCAAGAAATTCGAGAGCCTCCTTTATTCTTTCAATCTTGAAGTAACCTTTGACAATGACGTATTAAGAAATAAAATTGGATATTAAAACGCTTGCTTCCATTTTGTCTAAGAACTTGTTTGCCTTATCTAGTTCACTGAGTAGGCAATATATCCTTTAGTCATCGTGTTGTTAGATATAATATTAGGCATTACCATGTTGAATCATCGGATCAACCAAATTTTGGGTCTTATTCATCAATTTTGTTTCAGAAAGAGAATCCAAAGTATATTTGAAATTATAGTATTAGAAAACATTTCTTATATCACCATCATGTCAAAGATCCTCTCGACGTCTTTAAGTTGACCTAAATGACACCATCTATTGATTAATAAGCTATAAGTGGTAATATTTGGTTTTACATCTCTATAGATCATTTGACCAAACCTAAATGACACCATCTATTGATTGATAAGGTATACGTGGTAATATTTGTTTTTACATCTATATAGATCATTTGACCAAACCATTCTTCTTTTCTTGACAAAAGCATTCAACAACATACTAAATATTGTCACATTTGGTGGGATTGCCTCGTCTTGCATTTTATCTAATGACTTAGTGACTTTTTTCCACGGCCCTCAATAACACAATTCATAAATCAAAGAGTTATAGGTAACAATATAAGGCATTACACACCTCTCAGTCATTGCTTCCATGAGATCAAGCGCCTTTCTTGTTCTTCCTTCCTTAAAGGGAGCACCCAACGTAGTACTATACGTAATAACATTAGCTAAGATTTCTTGGTCAATCATGTTTTCTAAGAATTGTGTGGCTTCTTCAGATCGACCTGATTTGCGGAAAACAGAAAACACAGTGCTTTACATGAAAAAATCAGGCTGTATGCTTTTTTTTTTATCATCAATCCAAAAATTAATTCTGCCTCTTGAGTTCTCTCCTCCTTGCGAAGAAAATCAATTAGAGCACTATAAGTATGCATGTCAAATGAAAGTCCATTGTCAAGCATATCAATTAGGAATCTCTTGGCTACTTCCCGGTCACCAAATTTGCGTAATCCGTGGATCAAAGAATTATAAGTAAAAACACTTGATAGAACACCGCGGTTGATCATATCATGAAACAAGCTCAAACTCTCATCTATTTGTCCTTCTTTACAAAGGGTGTCAAGGATGGCTTTAAAACAGTATACACAAGGCTTAATCTTCTTATCATCATACATTTTCTCAAGTAGCTACAGTGCCATGCTAGTTTTCCCAGCCTTACAAAACCCATTAATGAGAGTCGCATAAGTAATTGTATTACATAGGTGTTTTTTATCTTGAATATCCTGGAACCACTCCATTGCTGCAACCATATACGTAGCCATGCATGCAGAGACCGTGAAGTATAGTAGCTAGCGTATGATGCTTGATGAATAGCAGGCCTTTTTCTTTTTTCTCCTTATAAAAAAAATTGTCTGTTGATGCTAATCCTTGCCATTGTATTCTTGAAGGTACGTTGGGATTTAGTTTCTAGAACTAAAAGCTTCATTGGCAGTTGAATCCATTCCTGATGGGCATTTATATTTCAAAATATGTACATCATGGTTAGTGAATAGTGTACATTTAGCAATTCGGCCGTCAAATGGCCCGTACGCCTTACTGGTCTCTCGATACATTTCGCTTAATTAATTCGTTACTATTCTATTTGCATATCTTTTGGGAATAATGGATTTGATTGGTTTACAGAGTAAGGAAAAAGTACTAGTGATTTTTTTTTTTTTTTTTCAAAAGCAAATCACTGAAAACTATGCAGGGGATAGTAATAACTGCATCACAATTATTGTAGTTCTTTTTTCTTTTCCTTTTTTCAGGCTGCTGAGTTGAAAATTACTGAATTAGAGTTATGCAAGCTGTAAATTGCAGATGAGGTCTTGCTTGTAATTATTCTCTTTTCTTTTCTTAACATCTATGCATTTATTTCTGTCAAAAATTGAATCAAACCATTTTGTTTATTCCTTAATTTATCTAGACTTTCCACCTTGGTTATCACTTCTTTGTCTGGATTTGTAATATTCTAAATTGTAGACGTGACAATTTAAGCTTTTTTGATAGGGAGTGAGGATGCTTATGTTTATTTACTTGTTTTCAGTGATGGAAGAGTGGCCACATTTGCGGTATTGAAGCCCATAGATTGTGTTGTACGTTCTTGTGGCATAATTTGATCGGACAATTTGTATTTTTTCTTTTACAATTAATTTGTTAATTGACTGAATATGGATACATTATTGAAAATATATTAATGAGAAATTTTCTTTTGCAAATTGTACCGTTTTAAATTTTGGTATTTACATTATTTTTGCAGTAATATTTACAGCATGCATTTCAAAAGCACTATCAGTATTATAGAGAATGTCACAAATTTTTTCGTAGTAATGTTTTACGGTAAATTTTTAAATGCAAGTATTAATGTCACTATCCTAAATATCGCTAACTTTTCAACGGTACTTAAATCATGCAAAATTTTGCTACTAATCTTTTTGCGGTTATTTTTTTTTTAAAAAAATATTTTAGACTCATTCTTTTTAACCTTGAAAAACATATTTTTAGTAGTGTTACAAAATATATTGACCCACCCAATAGAATTTCATCCATTTGTAACTCATATTCAATTATATTTATTATCACAATCCGAACATGTGCTACTGTACTTATTAATTGTAACCGTATACTCAAAATGTCACAAATCATGTTTTTTTTTGGAAAAAAAAAAAAAGAAAAAGCAAGAAAAATCATGTATTTTAATATTACCAACAATTGAAAGGAAAGAAAATTTAGGATATTGGGTATCTATAATCTCTTATGTATGGGTGCTTTTAATTCATCAAATGCTACTGGTGGCCAAAGTTTAAGTAACCCGTAACTTAGTTAAATACTTAAAAATATATTATGGGTTGAATTTGGAAACTTCAGTAAGTAAAACAAATTATTATTATTATTCTAAAGATGAGAAGTTCTTTAGGTTTGATTAATAGAAGGCAGATAATTAGTAAACCCTAATTCTATATCTTCATTCTTTAAGGACAACAATTACTTATTAGAGTAAAATGTTGAACGTTATTATAATAAACCTAGGTTGATGTATAAATTTCTAATTTTACAGAGGAAAAAAACACTATTCTTGTCACAGGAGAAGAGAAAGAAGCTACGTAGGAGTTTTCATTACTGACGACGATTCCGGCTACCATTTGACTTCTAATCGGGCCCTTTAAATTCATCTTGTCGCAAGGATCGTTAAAGTGTATATATATATATATATATATATATGTATCTNGACCGGCATGAAAATCGAAATCAGACGGGTAAGATTTGCCTCGATTTGCATGTCACTGGTCTGGTGTGGGTCCAGATTCAAATTCGACAAACTATATGTCTAACCTAACTATTTTGGGTACTAGGAATTTAGTGAAGAAGTCCGTTTGAGGATTTGAAGCTTCCTTGATAAGTTAGTTTTTCGCAAGAGGACGATTGAGAACTTGGAATTGGTTCTCGACCCTCCGAGCGATCGTCAATGATACCTCGAGGACTCAATAGTGTGGTATCACTATTCTAGTGAGGTAAGGACTCAGTCACCTTCGTTTTCTATTATTTTTGAATAAAACTTACTTTCCTGCAATAATTGAGAACAAACGTAGTTTTTGAATTATTTGAATATATGTGGTGGAATGTGGTAGTATGATATACATATACTGTATTACTTTGGAAATTTTCTAAGTGCAGATTATTTTTGGGTATATCAAAATAAGGTCGTTATGTTGCCCGTTTTTCCATAAAAACTTACTATGCTTAAAATTAGAGCACAATTATTTTTATACTTCAGTTTTGTATTGCTCGTATCATAGGATCATACATGAGCACTATATTAGCATCGTAGGTTTACAGTGTGGTACTGTAAAAATAGGATATATCAAAATAAGGTCGTTACGTTGTCCGTTTTTCTATGAAAACTAATATGCTTATTTTATTGAAAAAGTAGAGCATAATTATTTTTACACTTCAGTTATGTATTGCACGTGTCATAGGATCATACATGAGCACTATGTTAGCATCATGGGTTTACAGTGTAGCACTGCATGCTTCACCATTGGTGTAGAATCTGTAAACCTGCGCAGAGTTTTGTTACTTCTGATTACCTCCCCATTTGGCAAGCGTAGGCAATTCGGTTGCCCCTCCAGGTTTGATAAGTGATACATGGGTATCCCTTCTAGGTATGAGCTTAGGTGTTGGATAGGCTGTTAGGTATACCTAGTACCATCATCCTAGATTTCCACAAATGAGAGGATGTGAGCTCATGGGTATGAGTTGATTTGTGTCATGTGCATCTGGATTGAATGGTTTTGATTATACAGATTGATTTATATATATACATATGGATTCCTAGTTTTGATCATTATATATGTATATATTGGATTTGAACTAACTATGCAGAGACTTTCCATCACTAAAATATTTTCGATCGGGGTAACTATTTTTCCTACTAGGCATTGTATGCTCACCCCTTCCTCCCTTCTTCAGGTAGTGTCGTGATCATGGTGATCAAGAGTAGTAAGAGGTCATCTTGATTATAGTACATTATTTTAGTAATGCTTAAAGCATATTATTGTGGCGTTTAGATTGTTTGGGTTTTGTTTTAGTATTTAACCAAGATTACTACATACTATTTTTATCTGTGAACTTATGTATGCCATTCTGGTATTTGATTTTGATGTGAACGATGATGATAATACTTGGACTTATATTTGATTTAAATTTTCGGTATTTATTCGATCTATATTTAATGATATATACGAACTATGGGAGAAGTTTACGAAATGAAATTCTAATTATTTTATTTAAATGGACTGTTTATAATTCTAGAACTTTTTGATATTTTTCAAATAAATTAAGAAATTTCCCATCTTTGTGAAATTCCCTTTTTGCCACTAACCCCAGTTTTGGGTTGTGATAAAAATGTCTTCATTGTGTAGCACCCAATCTATTAAAGTTCTTTTTTTTCATCCCTATTATCACTTTATTGTTAAAAACAATCGAAAAAGAGTATATGTCACTAGCATGAGACTTTAAAAAAAAACAACAAATTAAGCAATTTGAAATCAAAAAAGAGGTAATAAAAATTTTTATTTCATTTTAGATTTTAATTTAAAATAAATTTTACTTTGGTACAAAATTTAATAATTCCCTTCTGGTTATGAAATAGTTTCGAAAATTTTCTAGATCTTTATTTATCGTTTTCTTATTAGGTGAGTGTCACAATAAATTCGATTAAGTAGGATGCATTTGCTTTCTTAATATTGAAATCAATTGTTTTTAAACACAATGTATAAAAGATAACTAAAGTTTCGTATTTTTCTTTCTATTTTTTTATTTACATTTCCTAATTACCTAAGTTCCTTTTTTTTTTTCATTTCCGTATAATTATATATATTACCTAATTACTAATAAGCACGATCTAAACCAATATTCAGTAAATATATGTATATATCTACTTTAGTTTTCTAATATATTAAAAAGGAGTAATTTGTTGTCTCTACAGTTGAAAAGACGATATCATTTTTCGTTAACTAATAAAATAAGAAACTTATTTAAGAAAGACGAAATGCCAAGAATATTGTTTTTAAGACTGTTGAGTGTCTCATACTCTCTTCCAAATAATTTTAATATAAAAAAGATGATAGGGTATAAAATGAAATACTTTGATAAATCAAGTGCCAAGAAGGAAGTTTTACAGGACCCAAAATGAGAGTTTGGATACAATTCAAGGACCAAGATAAAAAAAAATTTCCATCTATTTATATAAGGAATGGTGAAGAAAAGAGACAAATAAAAAGTTCCAGGTGAAGAAAAGAGGTTAAATAAGACAAATAAAAAGTTCTAGTGCCAAAATTAGGATTAGCCCTATATTTTAAGTTTTGATTTATTTTATATACCAAATTTGTCAGGATTGAGCCAAACTAATAATTTGATTAATTGACGAAGGCATTAAGATCAACAAAATCCATAGTGACAGCTATTTCTTTTTCTTTTTTTTTTTCATTAATTTTGATTAAACCTATTACTTATTAGTTCAGAACGTAATTAGGCCTCTTAGGTTAGTTTATGGCCATAGGTTTAGAAGTTATTTCTTGAATAAACATAAGATATTTTGGTTGATTTATTCTAAATTGCTTCTACCTCTTCCATTTTCAGAAAGGAAATTTATTAAATAAAACAAAAGGGACAAATTCCTTACTCCGGCCCTTATAACAAACGAAACACTCATATTCCAGAACGAGCTTCACTTATTAAAAGGATTTTTCTTGTTTAACTTTATTCAGTATGACTTCTAAAAGTACTATTAGTTTATAGAATAACCATTTCCTTTCTATATGATATAATGTTATTTCTATAACTATTTGACGTATGCTAAGAGACTAGAGCGGTGCATAATATTAATGCATAATACTATAATTAATAGGAGAAATTTAGACAGTCTACCAAATTTGAGGCATATGCTTTCTTAAATAAATGTTTGTAATATATGCATATACTCATCCTAAAAGACCAAACTATCCTAATAATTTATCATACCTCTCTATACCTTAAAAATTTTGAGCCATATTTTGTTTTTCAAACATAAGTTATCATCCAAGTTTCTTTGTTTAAATGCATTGGTTATAATTTAAAACAATTTATTATCAAGTTTCGAGATATCTTGGGGATAATTTATGTGTTAAAGAAAATCAAATTTACATCCAAATTTCTTTGCTTAAATGCAATGGTTATAATTTAAAACAAATTATTATCAAGTTTCGAGATATTCAAAGTTAATTTTGCCATTTTTTTATCATAACTTACAAAACAGATGAAAATTGTTGAAATAATATCGAGATTGTTACTTCATTGAAAAACTATCGAAATTATATCGAAAGTTATCGAAATACTACTTTTATCGAAATATTGTCGAAAATACCATATATAAAAAAATATTACAAAATATTACTTTCATTAAATATTGTCCAAAAATACCACTTTCATCACAATTTTGTCGAAAATACCACTCATATTGAAATTCTATCAAAAATATCACTATCGAAATTGCATCTAAAATTATTGAAAATATCAATTTCAGTGAAATTTTATCGAGAATAACACTTCCGTCAAAAATCTAAAATATTTCGATAATAATAGCGATTTTTTGTTAAAACTAACAAAAAATTTTCCTAAAAATGATTTTTAACATGTAAATTATCTCATAATATTTCGAAATAGTAATAAGCTATTTTAAACTATACTCATTACTTTTAAACTTGGTTTTCAATAGGTTTTTAAAGATTTGGAAAAATTTAAGAGAAGACAATGAGAAGAGGAGATTTCTAAGAACCTATGCTTATTTTTTAAAGGTATTTTCATCAACAGTTGTATTTTTTAGAGTTTTTTTTCCCCTTTTTGGGAGAGCATGTGCCTCAAATTTGAGAGGATATCATGCATATTTAGCCAATTTTTTTACTAATAAAGGAGTAAGGTTAAAATTAAAGGTACATGGTATATGATCTATTATTATATAGTACACTCTAACACCACATGTATTTATATATAGCATATATAAAGAGGAGAAGATAGAAAATTAGACACTTTTAAAGCTTACGGATAACAAAATGATTATAATTAGTAAGAAGAAATCTTCTCACTTGTTACCATACTTAAATCCATTCAGATTCTCTTATCATCACAAAAAATCTTAATAATGAGATTTGGAAAATGAACGTCAAGATAACAATCTTAAATGAGAATATGTACGAAATTATCTATATGTTAGAGCTAGAAGGATTTATAGAAAATGGCCAAGAAGGGGGCTGAGCCAACCAATAACTTCAAGGAGTTATATATATCAGTTGATTCTGCCAAACTAGGGAGGGCATGATTCTTTAATTGCGTTGACATAGTTTAGAGAAATTTAGAAAAGGTTGAAAAATTAGGTAAAATATATCTCTTCCATAGTCAGTTTTAGAATATACATCCTCCTCAATATTGATTTAATAAATTGAAAAAAAAAAGAGATGTGAAAGAGCTTATATATCCTTAAGTCGAAAGCACCAAATATGATATCGAGTGTTAGATAAAGTATCTAACAATTTGATTGAAAAAAAAAATTGAATGTTGAGTACTAGACAGGATTTCAAGTAGCATAGATGAGGTGTCTAGTACCTCAACCTAAAAGAAAAAGAACATTTAAGTATAAAGCTACAGGGAGTCGAGAGTATTAGATAATGGGTATAGTAACTCAACTCTTTCCTTTTCTTGCAAGATATAGAAACTTGATTTAGATAAGTGTTAATTGTATTTTTGTCTTTAAAATAAACATAAAACTTAAAAAAATGATATTCATCAAAAAAATATTGAGAGGGGTATAATTCCAAAAAATTTGTTTTCCAAAGTGTATTCACCAAAAATTGCCAAAACAATTCAAATTTTAGTTGTGGTCGGGGAGTATAGAGTGCGGTTTGCTATCTATCCAAGATGCAACGAATTACTGGTGGAATATTGTTAAGTTGACACATAATACCACGAATATGACTTAGGAGCAGTTTGACGAGGTTTATCCAATTTTCATTTTTCCTTTCTCTCAGATTTTCTCAGAATACAAGTGTTCCTATTTTCTTCCTTTGAATTTTCACTATTGCTTGGTACGAATTCACTGAGGCTTTGCCATAATTTGAAAATGATTTGTCTATAAATCCCTACAAGCAGTCTAATTGAGAAGGGCAAATAATGCTTTAAGGAAAACATATATAGTACATATTTAATGTCTCCGATTTAGAATTTCCAACAATTCCTTGCTCGCCTACTTGCCCTTGGTGTCATTATGGTAACGAAACTCTTTTTCATGCACTTGTGGGTTATGACGCATCGATAAAAATGTGGTATCATTCTTTCTGTTGGACTCCTATACTTGATTTTGTGGAGGCCACTCTTTTACAGTTTTCCTACTCCATATGTTTGATAAGCTATGACATAAAGACTTTGAGATCATGTGTGTTGTTTTATGGTTCTTATGGAAAGATCAAAACAACCAAGTTCATGGTAAAAAAAGCCAATCACCATACGAAGGTTTTTGAAGATGTAGGCTTTTGGATTTTTGAGTACTAGAATATTCAAAAGCAACTTGAGACTGCTATCGGATCCACACACCCCAAAGACAAACCTGGTATCCTCTAGAGCTAAAATGTCGATGTAGCTGTGGATCCGGCTAAAGGAGATATTAGTCTAGCTAGGTGTGGTAATTCGTGATTCATATGGGAAGGTCGTTGGTGCCATGGCCTCAAAATTAAAGGGCAACTTTGATCCTTATACATATGAATGTTTAGCTATCCGTGAGGATCTAAGTTTGCTTATAAAAGTGGACTTTGAATTTCTGTTGTGGAGGCTGATTTCCTAATTGATTTAAACTCTGTTGAAGGACTAATCTTTGAAGATATATCTTTCATTTAGCCAAATACTGGTAATGGTCCTTGTTGTTTTAGTCCTAGAAATGGGAATAAAGTAGCCCATTCATTGGCTAATCTTTTGTTTCTTTTAAATAGTAGTCCCAGGGAGTCTTGATTATATCTCTCAAAGGGCAAGTTTTATATTGTTTTGTTGTACTACAGCTGTACTATAAATAAGAAATAGCAGTGAAAAAAAAGGTCTTGACATTTAGTAAATTTAATCTACAAAACTCTATTGTATAAAAATAGTATCTAAATATTTGGTAAATTATAGATTATGTATGTTGCAAAGTGAAATTTTAAATAATTTATATTATGAAAGCAAAATTAGCTTTAAAAAAGTAACCTTTAACCTGCTTTCTAAATTATGCTTAAATTAATAATTACGTAATAATTTTTAGAATCTGCATACTAAAAGCAAGAACTTGCCAAACGTCCTTTACTCTTGATTTTTTTGCTAATTGTTTTTAAAAGCTGAAAGTAGTAGTCATAATGAATCCCAAACAGACCTAACTAGTAATTCGCTAGCTATTAATCAATAATACCAATCTATTCAAATAAAAAGAAAGGAGAAATGAGAAATGGCAATGGAGGAGCAAACTAAGCGAGAGAAATGAGAGTATAGATTTATCTGTTTATTACACTATGAGATCATGATATCTTGTTATGGGTCCTAATATAGTAGGTTTCTTTTTTAATTTTTTATTTACCTATTTATGAGTACTTTTTCTTAATTGTTAGATTATTATAATCTAAGAGTTATAAGATTTTACTAATTAAAAAAATAAAATAATAAGTATAGATTATTTAATACTCTTTTTTTTTTACGAAGATAAAGTTTACTTAGATAAAATAATATTAATATACCTATAAATAGATAAAATAAAAATACTGAATTGATCTCTATACGTATTTCATTATATAAATATATATATATATAT